>BHDV01023187.1:175169-205253 GCA_005406045.1 Adoxophyes honmai | reverse complement strand
CATAGGTAAGTGGTTTTCCCGGGAAAACGTGATTTTCAGAGAAAAAAAAACCGGGATATAATTTCTTACTTACTGAATAATCCGATTAAAGCTCGGTCGTACAGCTAGTGGACATTAAGACGTATACTGCAAAAAAACGTGTAGGACAATGCCGTGTGAACCAGGCCTTAGGCGACAAGCTAGCAACCAATTTTTGCGGACACTTAAACAACTTGTCCAACTCCAATTATTCTAGACTCGCTCTTAACACTGATTCTAAAGCTATGATTTCGATCTCGATCGCATGCAACGGCAGCAAACACAGCTACAGACGTCATCCACAATCCGGCAAACTTCCGACGCAGCCGATCTTGTCTCCTTTTGTCCCACATAGTTAGACAGTGACAGGTTTACGCGTGGCTCAGGCCGTGAAGTGAGATCAGTCTAGATTGCACTGAATCCTTCTAATGCGGTCGCCGCACGTGCTCTAAACTATATGGGTCACTAAACGTAAGACTAAGCTGTCGGCCAATCGCCGTTGCATAGTCAACCCTGACAGGAGTCGCTCGACTATGGTGACCGACTTCAGTGTCTTTTCCAGTATTACGGTCACCGCAGCGTCGAACGACTATGTAGTAGCCACTTGAGTTGTTGAGTTGCCATCCGACAAAGATTTCACTGCTTTAAAATGCATGGAACTATTGATCTGAGGTCGCCCATCATGACGCTTGCTGCTTAACTTCGTGTCGTTAACTGTGAACGATACTTTATGGAAATGAAAGGATAAAAGTCATGTCGTCGACAACACGTCGCTCGCTGCTGCTTGTTGCCGTCGACATTGAAATGACTTTTCAAAAGAGCCGTCGGCACCTTAGGCAGCTCTCTGCATAATCCTTAGGCGCTCAGGGTGATATTTAGAGATGTCACGCATTTAACTTCTCTCATATTCTCGGTTATGAATATGCTTAAATGTTGTATGTCCGTCCGTATGTCACATCCACTTTTTAGAAACTATAAAAGCTATACTGTGTTGAAACTTGGTATTCTGCGAACCGCATTAACATTTTTACACAAAAAAAATCTTGAGGTTCCTCATACTTAGAATTGAATTTTTTTTTCATCAAACCCATTCATGTCGGATCTATGAATAGATCTTCAAAAATTATACCGAGGTTAGTAATATTTTTTTAAACTAAATAATTTGCGCGACAGATACTTCTGAAGCGGAAAATGTGCGTCCCCTCCCCTCTCTAACTTCCAAAATAAATAATAAAAGAAAAATTTTAAATTATCTATGTTATTGTTATACTTAGTTTGTAATTGTATATTGTTGTTATTATATGAAATAAAGATAAAAGAAAAATAAACCTAAAAAAAACACGCAAACTTCCACTTCCACCGAAAATATGTTTGAATGAATCGTAAACCACAATTTACCTTTTCATTTACCCGGTCAATGGTACAGAACCCTTTCTCTCCGACTCGCACTTGGCCGGTTTCTAAATCCTACATAAATGTAGAAAAGTCGCGAGCGCAATCGTCCTTAACATTTTATATTCGCATCGTTTGATGAAAACGAGAGTATTGCGAATATGAATAAAATATTAATATCAATTCGAATGTTGGCTACAACCCTACATTTGTGTTGAAAGCGAGGCTCTGGGGAGCCGCGGGCCCGGGCAGGCGTAGTCAACATTTTACAGCTAACTAATTAATCTCCGTCGAGACGTGACGACATGATCTTCAATTTTCGTATCCACGTCACCGTAATGGGCCGTTTTAGATAACAGTTACGTTAGTTTTGATTTACGATACGACGAAGATAAAAAATGAAACGAAACTCCGAAGTTGACATTTTTTTAGACACACACACATACATAATAATGAAGCCTATGCTCTCAAATGGGGTCGACAGAGCACAGGAAACGTAACACAGACAAAACCATGACTATTATACGTATATTATAGGTTTAGTGACCACTTTTAGCATAATTTTAGCCTGTCGCCTGATGCATATTTAAACCTATTTCCTTAGGCACCTCATAAGATAGGCATGGAAAAAATGGAGAGGTGACTTTTTTAGTTTTTTTTTTAATTTGTGGCATAATAATAGTGATCAAACCTGAATGCGCCCAACTGCTGGGTACAGGCCACATATCAGTATGAGAGGGCTTGGTCTATAGTCCCCACGCAGGTCCAATGCGGATTTGGAACTTCACACTGAACATTAAATTACATACTTCACAGCCGTGTGCAACATAATTTAGTCGTTTTTCCATAAAGTCGTAAGCAGTGGAACTTTCATAGTTTAAGTTCCTTAGAAAGACCGCAAAATAGCGATAAGCGAATTGTACTCAGATGTAGACAACAGGTACTTATTTTGATTATAAATGAGGTGAGGAGGAGCTATTTTGATTATGTATACCTTTGGGATCCTTGTCAAAATGTAACGAAAAACCTGCTTTGGCTTTTTAGAGAAAGCCGCCGTGGAATACTTAGTCAAATTTACAATGTTGCCAAACTAAATCCTTGATGAGCCGTTGGCAACCGCATAATAACCAAACTCGGGCAAAATGCAAGTCTCATCACCGTTCACCGTAAAACAGGGCTTTACTTTTGTTTATTGGCCAGCAACAATAAAAACAGGCAAAGAACCGGCCTAAGTCCTCATTTACCGCAGCGCCTTGGGACTTTTCTGCCGAAAGAATAGGTTTTTCAAACTGACTGCCAAAGGTTTACTACCTCTGACCTTTGTGGTTTCCCAAATTGTTCATAAATAAATAATCCTTTCTTTTATTAGTTCAGGCTAAGTGATTGCTTTTTTAGGACGCCTATTGTAATTTTGAGAGCTTATTGAAACAAATACTGCCGAGTTTTCGAAGCAAAATTAATAGAAAATATAAAGTTCATGTTGTTACTTATGTTTGATTATGTACAGATACAAATTAAACTTTCATTGTGTGTCTAATCTAATTTCATATGTTTTGTCAATCGCTTGAAGGTCAGCAGGAAGAGATCCCTTTAGGGAAATGTTCGCCTTTGTACTTGTGTTTTGTTTTATACTTGTTATTTTGTCATGTGTTTATGTTTATTTTGTACAATAAAGAGTTACATACATACATACATTAAATCATGTTTTAGATTTTATGTTTTAGAACCAATATTTAACGTCGGGTTCGCAAATATTGTACGTACAATTATCGCGAGCAGTGATATCTAAAAAAAAGTAGTGTTACCTGACTACAAATCGTGCGAAAAGTAAAAGTTTTCCCACTAGTGCTTTTTACTTTTCCATGCAAAGAACCAAAGCAAAGGTTGTATACCAATTTAAACACTTCAATTGCTTTTTGCGTATTTAACTTCGTAATGAAATTGTAAATTATAAATACAATGTATTGTTGAATCAATTTGTACGTCAAAGTAATTATAAACATTTTTTTACTGGGTAGTGGGTTCGCAAGTTTTATTATACTATCTATGGTTGCATGGGATTATGCTCTTTGTCTGTGCCACCAACCAAAAATATTCAGCTGTCAAATATCTGCGCGAGGTTTACGTTATGAATTTATCATTTATTGGATCTTCTTCGTGTGGTGTCGGATTTGGAATAACACAGTCTTTCAATTTCTTCTATCGCAAGAGGCGAGGTTAAACCTCATTCCCGCCATGTCGGGCGTCGAGCCGATTTTTTATCGGGTGTCGGCGCCTCTGTTCACACTAGCCGGCTGTCGGGACGATTTTTAATCGGTGTCGGGGCCTCTATTCACACCAGCCGGCTGTGAGTCACGACCATGTCACGACAATGTGAATGCGCGAACGCGACGCGCGCTACATAGATACAGGGGATGAGGCGCGAGCGGGGTCAGCCTGACATGCGATTTGATGTGAACAGCGCGCCCGACACGTTTTTTTATCGACTTGCAGGCTGACGAAACGCCCGACATTTTATGTCGGATCCGATTGTCGAGCGTGCGTGAACAGTTTCATATAAAATGTAGCGAAAAACATGTGCAAAGACGTTTATTTTCCGGTCTTAAATTCGATAACTTTTGTCACCTCAACTGCGAACTATTACCGCGCGTGTTGTTACGTCAAAGAATAAACACAACGGATGTGTTCTACATACGAAATGAATGGGGCAGAGTTGCATAGCTATGTAGTAGGTAGCCTGTGGCCCGGTCCATTGATCAAAGAGATGAAAACTCGTGGAGGAGCTAAACTGATGCAAGTGAATCACTACCTATGTGTTCCATATGACACATTTCGTTGCGAATAGGGTAGATGACTAAAAAAACTATTTAGTCCGTCAGATAGTAACAAAAATATTTTACAGGAATTTTAGTTGGTCAATGGTAATTTGTCATTATATTTCAGAACTTTAAAAATAGGCACATAATAAGGGACGAGATGTTGGGTCATCCCAACTGAATGGAACGAGAAAGGTTTTCACAATTAGGTGAGCTTTTTTTTCTTTTTTTTTTCTTTTGCAAATCATTGTAAGATTTTGCGTTATGAATATATCTAAAGCTCCATCGACATAAACCACCGCTTCCATTTGTTGTCCCTCCTCTGCCCGTTTACAATCCTGCAGCCCTCGCGATCCCTGTTCACCCCGTTATACTTAAGTACATTTCAGGGCTTCCCAAACTTTTTCTGATTATGATTATTTTCCGACGCTCCTCTCTAATGAAAAACTGCCTACCATACCAGTTGTAAAGTATTCAGATATAAATTCAGCGAATTCAGGTGGAACGCCTCACTCCCAAGACGTCACGACGCACAGTTTGGGAAGCTCTGCCTTAGTTAATTAGCAGTGACATAAGTTCGCAAAGCACACAACAGCGCGAAGTTGCGGCCCCGAGGGCCACCGCAGCGCATGCTGTTCTGATGAGAGTTATGTTCTTATGTTTGACTTCCAACATAGTGTAGAGTAATTTCTACGACAAAGTAAACTAACCAACAAAAATTTATAGTAACAATTTGCGCTAAACTAAGTTTTGCAATCTGTAAATGTTTGAAATTTTCATAGTTCTCACTCATATTTATCATAACACGGAACTTCATCATCATGGTTTTGCCTATGTAGCGTCCCGTGTGCTCTGCCTATCCCTTTTGGGAATCCAAGCGTGATGTGTGTGTTTGTGTGTTACAAACAAACAGCGAAACTTGTTAGACACGCTGAAAAGCATGTAACGTAAAGAGGGTTCTTTCATTTTTCATTCAGTTCATTTTTCAATGTTTGTTGATGTAATCAGCATCTTCATGTATCGTGATATTCTGGTAACAGACTGACAGACAGATTGAAAACGAATTTTTTGCATGACGACTCCTTTAATAACTGACTCTATTAAAGTTATATAAGGTAAAAGTACCTATGCTCGACGCCTCAACGCCCAATAAATGACACCCATCTGTCCCCTGTCTTACTATGACATAAGGTTGCAAGTGCCAAGTATTGGGTCAGTGTCGAGCACAGGGACGTTTACCTTAGTGTTTTTGTTGTAGCGGCAACAAAAATACTTACGTGAACAATTCAACTGTGTCAATTTTCGCGGTTCGTGAGATACAGCATGGTGACAGAAGTACCTACCCTTTGGCTATGGAACTCCAAAAACAACCTCACAAAGGTCCTCAAGGGGTCCCATTTTTAGGCACCTACTTAAAAGTTCAAACCTCAAACGAGCGAGGACTTGGACCGGAGCTACTACAGCCTAATTACATCCGACCGGCGCAAAATCCAGTTGAAATTACTCTCGAGAGGGCTCATTTCAGAATCCGACCACGACGCGTTGGTAAACTGCTTATACATCGCGCGTGGAGTTCCGTAACCACAGAGAGACGAGCTTGTCTTCCCTGCAATGGATAAAGAAAACGCAAGGCCTTCTGGAGTTTTTGCCAAATAACAGCAGGGCTCCGAGAACTTGGCTGTGCAGGGCTTCTAACCTTTGTGCTCCGACATCCAGCGGCATCAAAGATAGGGGACAATTTCGATAATAAGTCGTCTGAGCTATAAATCACTTTGAACCCTTTAATTTCTTGTTTAAAGCCCGAATTGAAGTGTTGGTATAGCGTCAACGGGAGCTGTGATTGGTGAAAAAATTTGACGATGATTTTATCAGTGTTATTGAGTGTTTCTGCTATTCTGCGGTTACTTAATCAATGTAAATTATATCATGCACACAATGCAGTTATTTCATATTTTGTTTGAAGGAATCCACAAACTAAAACTTACAAAAACCTACACACTATAAACTAGGGCATCAATCCGTGTGGTACCCTCAGAAGTAGTTAAGGTTTTTTAGTTTTCATTAAGGGTCTTGAGTGTTCAATGTGATTTTATCGATGTCCGTATAACTATTTCTAACCGTTGCCTATTTTTGTATTATTTATATTAGTTGTACAGTTTAGTTAGACATAAAAGCTCCCAAAATAAGACAAATAAAATTGACAATTAAACTATAAGCAATCCCAAATTCGATGTCAAACTTTGCAATAATTGTTGTGAGGCAAAAATGACACAAGACATCTCCATTTCTTTGACGTCTGAATAACTACTAAGGAAATAGGTTAAAATATATTTTAGGCGATGGGCTTGCAACCCATCACTATAATATCGTTTTATAACCAAAATTGTAACAGCGATAGGTGTGATTCCAAATCCAACACCACATAAGTAGGATAAGGGCAAAGTTGCAATGCCCAAAACTCCACTTTTTTAATTCCTCTTGAAGAAAATACAATCCGCGAAGCAACACACATAAAGCAATATCACGATGTGTCAACACTCCAAAATTCACATTGGACTCACCAGGACTAAGCTTCGGCCCCTGTCACCGTAATCTATGACGGAATTGCAAATTTTGCCCACCTTTATCAAGGGGGCTTAGACGTCAACGTTTGTATTAGAATAACAAGCATACAAGGAACGCTCGTTGTCAAATATTTCCGCCTACTTCACGTGGGATTAAAGGAGACAATCAAATGGATTTATTGTAAGCTCTGGGTCAAGAGTGCGACCCGTTCGGATGTCTTTCTCGAGGATAGCGTCTTATCAATCGGAGATGTGATGAAACACTTCATTCATTTAAAAGAATGATTAATGACCACTATCTGTCAGGCTGTTAGTGGACATCAAGGATTATGTATAGAGTTCATGGATGATTCTACTGTCTCTGAAATCGATTCCGGCGTAGCTTAGGATATCCATTAGGTTCTTCCAGTTTACCTTGTCAAAGGGCTATTTGAGATCAATAAATGCTATGTGTGTATCCATATTAAATTCAAAACTCCTGTTAATTATAAGTCTTAATGCTAAAATAGCTTCTCTGGTCCTTTTGTTTTATTAACTAAAACTACACATACACGAAACCAAACCCGTTAATATTTTAGGGATATTGACATTAAGAACATTAATGACTGTGCAGTTGGATAAAATAGGTACAATAGTGAGGGGTTGCTAGCCTGATGCCTAAAACGTTCTTACATACCATTACCTAAATTTTCTTCGGTCGCCTCTTACAACACCGACAGAAGAAAAGGAGAGGTAGTATATTATTTGGTGTTTAATAAAGAGTATTGTATAGTATAGTATTATTAAACACAGACAAGGATAACATAGTGTAAGGATATTACTACGGTGACCGCAACCTGTGGCTCGTGCGGTTTCGGCTGTTTTGTCACGAAGTAATTAGTATTTGTATTTGGTGTGGAATGCTCCATAACCGGGTTTCCCAAACTTTATTCTGTCGTGGTCGTGGCCCCATAATTTCCCCTATTTTAACTCTATTTTACCTTTAAACCTTAAAGTATTACGCTAGAAGTAGACAGGTAATATGAAATAGTCATGGTTTTGTCAGTGTAGTAGCATTTTATGTACTCTGCTTACCACTTTGGAATACAGGCGTATTGCGTTCAGCGGTACCGGGTCGCAACCCGTAGTTTGAAAAACGGTACTATAGTCACCTTTCACAATAGCTACGATTATATTAATTATCTGTTGTTTTATTTTTCTAGTGCTTAAATCCTCAGGGTCGAGCCTCTAAGTTTAGATGTACCATATATGGAGGAAGCAAAATCAGCGTGGAGCCAGGCATGCCCGGGTGCCCCATTGCCGAGTGTTCCTGCGTCACAGCGACAATGGGACGAGCCGCTCTGCGTACTGGTACGGGATAATTTGTATAACACGTCAACCAGTAATGCAGAGCGTGCTCGTCTACTTGCGGCGGCTAAATGGGAATCTGGGGTCTGGCTTCATGCCCTTCCAAGCCCTAATATAGGTACTCTCCTGGATAACACCACTTTCAGATTGGCAACTGGGAATTGTTTGCGTTGTGCCTCATCGCTGCCAATGCGGTGCGCAGGTCGACTCCCTCGGTCACCACGGCTTATCCTGCCGGAAAAGTGCGGGGCGTATTCCACGTCATGCCAGTCTCAATGACGTCATCCGCCGGGCCCTTGTGAGCGTTGGCGTGCCAGCTGTCCTTGAACCAACTGGTCTGGCGCGTGACGATGGCAAGAGGCCCGACGGCATGACGCTTATGCCTTGGAGGCTGGGGCGGCCACTGGTATGGGATGCGACCTGCGTGGATACCATGGCTCCATCCCATATTTTATCGGCGGCCTCCAAAGCGGGTTCTGCAGCGGAAGCTGCTGAAAACCTCAAGCGGCGCAAGTATGCAGCCATAGGTAATGGCGTCATATTTGAGCCGTTTGGGGTTGAAACTCTAGGGACTTGGGGACCAGGGGCCCACGAATTGTTCCGGGCTATATCCTCTAAGCTCGTGAACACGTCAGGGGACCAGAGGGCAGGCTCGTTCTTTGCCCAGAAGATTGGCATCGCCATTCAGCGTGGCAATGCTGCTAGTCTTCTGGGCACACTGCCGCCTGGCAGCGATTTGGAACAACTTTTTTATATATAGTTAGATATAGTTATATTAGATAGTTGATTGTATTTTTTTTTTAGTTTGTAATAATTTGTTTTTTTTTTGTGTTAATAAAACTGTTGTTATATTTTCTAGTCTGTAAAATCAAATGTTGGGCCATTAAGGTCTACGGAACTTACCCCAGCATAACCAGTCTGAAGCAGTTCTTGGGTGGCGGAGCGGAGTCCTCACAACCCTGGGGAGGCGCGCTGGGTCCCGGAGACCGCTCAGGCTCAGGCTCCTCCATCTGCCCTGCTCCTCTTCTGCACAACCACGAAGACCCACACTTATCCCGAGCATCCTCAGGAGGGGACGCGAACTGACACCGCCTTGGCGACCTTTGCCTCCCTGCACTCGATAAAGAAGACTTCAGAGGCGATGGTGGCGCCCTCACAGGACTAGGAGACGCCCTGACGGGAGACGTGGACACTTTCACGGGCGAAGACTGGAGAGACAGCCCTCGGTCTGCTGTGCCGTTCAGCATTGTGCCCAGGTGCTAGGCGCGCTGGTTCATTGTGTTGTTAGTTTCTAGTCTGATGGTGGTTCGTTCATCGTGTTTGTTTCACTGGAACAAAAAAAGTAGTTCAAGTGAATACACGGATATTTTCACTTCTCTATATCGATATTATCAGGAGCAATGCGCCGCAGTAGCTACGGATGAGCGTGCACTGCGTGCCACAGCTTTTGACGCAACTGACACCTGCAACTACCCACATTTTCGGCGTCACATTTACTATTATTTGAACTACTATAAAATCACTAAACACATTAATAACATCGGAACAGTGTTCCAATTCGGGGCAATCTACCATCTACTATCCCACTATGGGTCTCACGGTAGTTTTTAGTTTGAAGTAGTATAAAGTACATCCTCACCTACCGTACCTTTGTGCCCATGCGGGGCAAACAGAGCTCACGAAGCGTTGTACAGACAATTTCATATTTCATAGCCACATTAAGTAAAAGTGTAGGTCTGAAGTTCGATAACCAGAGGCACAATAGTGACGGGTTACTAACCTGTCGCCTAAAGCATACTTCATAGCAAGGATATTTCGTTAGTCACTGAATTTAATAGAAATTGTAACAAAACGACATGATAATACTCGTATCAGTTAATCTATTCTGAAGAGCGATTATTCAATTATTACGAATACAACAGTTGATTGTGATGAAATTGATAAAAGCAACAATTCTAGATAGACATCGATGTGTAGTTTACCTACATACTAAATATCAACACCGTCTAGCACTTTTAATTTTTCCAGACACGGCACTACACAGTCAAGGTTCCCTAGGCTTTCAAATGCAACCATATCCCGTGAAGACAAGACACAATTCAACCACTATAAAATGTAGGCTCTTGGGACTGTTTGTCCCGATCCCTCGTCACGACATTCGTGACATCAAATTAAAGGCAAGTCATCGTCAACACCTGCTGCGTTCCAACGTTCATAAATAATAACAAAGTGGGCGGAATACTGGGATACGGTAACAAGTCAGTCGGCTGTTAATATGAGAGAATTTCTTGTCTGAACCATTCTAAGCAAATGTGCCTCATTCATATCGTGAGTCCAGGGTCAATCAAGGTTTTCGAAGGGGGCCAAAGTTTTTGGAGCGTCTTGGTCTTTGACTCTATTAATTGAATTGCCGTTATACGTACCGTAAAACAGAGCATGCTGGGACGAATCTGTCAAAAATTCCGGGCGTTTGTAATTTAAGTTTTACGTAATGTTTCAGGTTCGCTTCATAACTTTAAAGATAAACTCAGAATCAGACCTCACAACTCACCCATAATCGGATTTAGGATAACAACTAAGTATCTTTTTTTTCGTAGAACGTCGCGAGAGGCGACCAAGGAAATAGATTAAGATATATTTTAGGTGACAGGCTAGCAAGCTGTCACTATTATACCTGCCAACTCAATCATGTACACTCCCCATTAATAATCCAACCGCCCTTACTATCCCTACTCACCCCATTTTACCGTACTCTCAGAATGTCATGAGGATTGTTAAGAGTACAAAGCTAAATACGCTCGAGTTGTAATCAATTTGATGACAGCTTTTGACAAGCTTTCTCTAAAGTACCTACACAGTAGGAACGACGAGAATATTTTACTAATTACAGTGACTGTGATTTCGATTTCAATTATTTAAATATCGAAACTGTCATGTATACAGATGTAGTGCAAATAATTGTCCGTTGTATTTTATCGGAATTTTTCATATTTTGTGCTTTCACCACCCTTTCACCAAGTCGTTTAAAGAATAACCCTTCTTTGTTGTATAATTTATCCTTACGAAGTACGTTCAGCATTTCTTACATTACAACCATTAATTCTTTCTTTATGTAGGAACTAGTGGGAGTTTATTAATCAATACTCTAATTAGAAAAGTAAACAAAATCATCAGGCACTTTTTGTAAAGTTTTTTCCAAGCTTTCACATATTACTCGTATTTTCAATTCTTGTACTTGTTTCCTTTGAATTTGGTAGACGTAGAGAAGATATTCAGCCTTTTCCCGTGAAATATTCAAAGTCCGGAACCGCTTTCAAAACCTTAAACCTCCATAATCAATAGAATAAGGACCCAAATGTTTCCCCTCGCTGGTTATTATACGAGGTAAGATCTTATTGCGGTCGTGTCACTAACAAACCACTTCAAAAGGCTTGGAGATTTAATTAAAATTGATTTCCGCTCAAAATCTGAAGTATTTCACACATGTAAAGGATTCAACTAGAACTGTGCAGAAGTTGAGCTGCAAAAATGCTAATTCGTTCATCCGCCAGTTAATTGCCTGTGTAGAACACATTGAATAATTAAAAATTGGGTTAGAACAACATGTCTCTATTGATTTACCTACGGATGTCGTAAAAGATGACTAAGGAAGTGGGTTAAGATATGTTTTAGACGATAAGCTAGCAACCTGACACTATTAGGTATACCTGCTTAGTTAAAACCATAAACAATATGCTAGAAGTGGCCACGAAGTACACGAAATAGCTATAGTTTAGTTTACGTAACGTATCGTGGACCCATTTGGTAGAAAGATGTGACTTTTATAAATATTATGAAGTTATGATGCAAACTTTTCATCATACATTTCGGATATTCACTTTTCGTAACCTTATTTAGCATTTTTAGATATGAAGTTAAATTAACAAGGAGTATATCGGACTTATGTTCAGAGAGTTCCGATTTAAGTACCTATGTGATTTTTCGTAATTATGACAGAACATTCCTTAAAATTGCGCCCAGCACACAAGCCCTCACCAAACATGGCCATAAACATTCGCTTGCAAAGTGAAGCAGAAATATTTTGCTTCATTTGGAGTACTAATTAAGTCCGGCCACGTCTCAATTACTCGCTGACGGAACCTTGCCCACTAATTAATAATTAACCAATGAAGTTACAAGTT
This sequence comes from Adoxophyes honmai, assembly GCA_005406045.1. Lineage (NCBI taxonomy): Eukaryota > Metazoa > Arthropoda > Insecta > Lepidoptera > Tortricidae > Adoxophyes > Adoxophyes honmai. Next base: position 192,935 of record BHDV01023187.1, on the reverse strand, counting down.
TATTTGTGGCCGGTTGGGCGTAGCGATGGGGTCGACGCAATGACATTGCAAGAACTGTTAATGTTGCTATGTTTAAAGGCTTTAAGAATATTGACATACATAATATATATAATGTCATGCCTGTATTCCCAAAAGGGGTAGTCGGAGCACACGGTACATAGTTAAAACTACGACTACTTTACGCTTCGCTAATTTAGGAAATACAGGAGTATGAAGATTTATGTCGAGATATTAATGTTACAATAAATAAAAACTGATACGCGACTTGCTAAGACGCATCTGCAAATCGTTCGTCGTGTAATTTATATGTATACAAACAGACAGACAAGAGGCTTGAAAAAACTTCTTAAAAGATTACGCCCTCCATCAACGGACTTAACGTGACAATTCTTTTCCAAGCCCTCGTAAATAAGCTCATAAAAAACTAATTTGCGAAGAAGCGAATTGCACATGCTCTTGGAATTAAGCATAAAAAATCAGAAGACGTAAATTTCCTTCCCGCGCTCATAACATATTTAAAAAGGCATAAAGTTCCGGGGGCCTGAGTCTGTGCATATAGATGTCAAAACACGAGTCATAAGCCTGAGTGAACCATAGACATACAATGCCGGGCGTGTTTGTTCTTTATCACGGGAAAAATGCAAAGTTTTCGCAAGTTAGCCAATGGGGTCGAAAAGTGCTCGAGTGGAGACCACGGACCAGCAAGCGCAGTGTAAGACGTCCACCTACAAGATGGAAGAAGATTAGACCTTATAAAGGCCGCTAGAAGACGCTGGGTTGCTTCCAACCGGTACATGTGGAAGTCCAAAGGGGAGGCCCGAATAGTTTGTTTGCTAGTAAAGAATTTCTTATTTCAAGATTTATTTTCTCGTCTGGTTGAATAGGCTCTTTTTTACTGATTGATAATTTTATTGATAATAAACTAATCATGTGAAGCAACGTCACTATTTTAGCTTTCTCTCAAACTGAGTTAAATTGCTCTCTATCTGGTAGGTCGGTAAGGTCGTTGATTTGTTTATAGGTAAGCCAATTGTATTCGCACAGCTCCAAATTTCAAATCTAATCCGTTACAAACACTTTGCACAGCTTTAGGCACACTATTAACACTAATCTGCTTTACCCAACCTTGGTCTAGACATCCTAAGTCTGCAAACTTACTATAACCAAATCCATGAAAATGAGCAACGCGGGTCATTCACCTTAAGACAAACATCGGCAAGGTTCGGCTCGACGCAACTTTTAATTGGATCCCTTTAGAAGAAGTCCTAGTCATAACGGGACGAGTAAACAGTATTTTGTCTTCATAGAGACACGCCGAAATGAAGCGATGTAATGATCTTCATCGTTACTTAAGTACCTACTTAAAGACCTGTAACTCGATCATAATACGGATTGTAGGTATGGTAAAAAATTGAGACATTATTTTTTTACTAAGTACTTACTTAAAAAGCTTTAAACGTATTGGGTCTGAAGTCCTGGATAGACAAATAAATAATAACTACCTAGAACCCAGACAAGAACCCAGTTTTGGAATGTTCTAATTTGGGTATAATGCTAGTCCACGTACCGGCCGGCGCAGCGTGGGTAGGCCCCCCGCAAGGTGGACCGATGACTTGGTGCAAGTCGCGGGAAGCCGCTGGATGTGGGCAGCGCGGGACCGGTCATTGTGGAGATCCTTGGGGGAGGCCTATGTCCAGCAGTGGACGTCTGTCGGCTGATAATGATGCTAGTCATTACGTTTATGTTCTTTGAATAATGGTGTCATCAAATCGCATCAAATGGTGACATCAGCAAATTTTACAGGTATGGCGTCTTTGCGATCTTACTACCCTAAAAAATACGTTTGTCCCATTACACCTTGCAAGCGTCCATATGTCGTACATAAAGTTACCTCAAGCGACGAAAACAGTTCTAGTGCGCCTTTCAATCATTTCAAGGTCACGACCGAGGTGGGATACTGCCTGCTTTCCTACACTGTGCCCTGGTATAATGGCGTCGCGAATTCCCTCCGAATGCCTATGGAGAATGGAATACGTATGCCTATACAGTGATATACACCCGCCATATTGCGTTGGAGCTCTTTCATTTGACGTCGGACTTTGCAAGATTATTCGGGAGTGCGCGACGTTGTGCGAGTTATTCCGAAGGCAAATTTGTACGCGGGAACGCAGGGAACCGTAGGTTTCCTTTAGGGTTCCGTGCCTCCAAAGGCAGAAACAAACACTTATAGGATTACGATTTTGTCCGTCTATCAGTCAAGAACCGTTTCCTCGGGAACATGTGGATATAAACGCATGTGATAAATGTGACTTTAAAATTGACAGCAATTAAGAGCTACGCAGAAAACATATGACACCATACACATTCAGGAGGAGCTGTCGAATCAGTACTCCTTTAAATGATTCCGCAGGATCGCAACGGTCTACAATTTTCTGATGTCACGAGGTAACAGATTCCACAGCCGTACAGCGTGCACAGAGAAGGCACTGGAGTAGAATTTGGACTTACTGATAGGCAAGACAATGCTTCGTATGCTTTGCCTACCCTATCAGGTACTCTGAGTGTCGACCACAAATAATGTGAAAGTTACTCTTTTGTCAACCTCTGAACTATACAAGAGCGCTACGAGGAACATTCAAATCCTAGTCCACAATAGGTCCTATGAATACCTTCTTTTGGACTTAACATATTCCCGTGAGATGACGAAAACCGAATATTGCCCAGACAAAGTCACATGCAATAGTTACTACGAAACATCAAAGAGCGATAAATGATAAGATATGATAACACTTGATTTATGAAATCCGCAATTGTCAGCAGAAAGTAAAAATTCCAGTACATGCCCTAAAGATCGTAATAGTTAATGCCATCAATCATTTCATCGACCATTTCTCTTAGATTTCTTTTAAATAAAGCCTCCACTGTCTTTGTACGTTGAATAATTTATTTTTTACAGGATCCCTCCATCCTTTTAGTTAAATCGAAACTAAAGACCGAGGGACAGATTGGATTTCCTCAATTAAGTAAAGCTTGCCTTTCTTTATTTCAGAATTCAACTTTTTTTCGGGAGACATTTGTTGGCAACAAAGTTTCGTCGACCGGGACTCCAAGTTTTGTTAAAAGATTTAGGGAATCAATTTTAATGAGGATAATTCATTGTCGATCCATCGGCGTTTAATATTGCTTTTTGCGTTGCTTTCTTTGAGCCGGAAAAGATTTCCTTCGAGACGTCACGGTTTGTATTTTAAATTATGTGTTTTTCGTACTAAGACTCTTTTATTAATAGACTGCGTAACTTTGTGGAATCTCTTCTTTATGAACTTTCTTCTTGTCTGGAATTGGAAGACAGTGCTGAATTTTCGTACCTACCGAATCGAAATTTAGTGTGGACGTGCCTTTACTTACGTAACATTGATTTTAAACCTTTTATACCGTCTTCCATATGAAAACACGTGCCATCAAACGTAAATGAAAAGTAACAAAACTGACCTTGGGACATTTTTTCCCATATTTTAGATATCTCGATTGTGATGAAGATCCAAGCAAAGATTACAAATAAATAAATAAATCAATTACTGTACAGTCCGCGTGTAAAAATATTTAACGCGCCATGAGGAGGTGGCTAAGTTACATACATACATACATATTCTCACGCCTGCATTCCCATGAGGGGTAGGCAGAGTACATGAATTCAAAAATCCAGTGCCACGTGTGACTAAGTTATAGTATAATTTAGGCGACTGGCTAGCATATTAACTTAAAATTTAGAAATTATATTAAAAGCGGCCACGAAACGTAAAATACCATTTCGTGTGCTCTGTCTACCCTATTTCAGAATATAGGCATGATGTATGTATGTATTTTTTATTTAATGAATAGGTTGCATGTGTGTAATTGCGCATGACCGGAAAACTGTAGGTTGGTTGTAATTGTAGGTACGTTTTGAAAATACTCCGTAACATCAATTTATTTTAAAATGACTTTGAGATTAATTACTTCCAACACCACGAATTTACCTTGTTCTCCGAGTTGTAAGTTTTCTGGAATACAAATGGCGCTGCGCTGATCCTCCTAAATTGTCTTTTGGTTTACTAAAAAGTTTCTAACAATTTAGAGTGACATGCGATCTTGTACAACTTCAGTATCTAGCTAAAATAGTGCTCTTAAGGGTATTTCTTTATAGTATCTTCAAAGATATATCTATGATTAAACTCTCAATAAACACATCAACGAACCGTTTATTCCACGATGTAACAGCCAGATCAGACTCCACATTTCCAGTTGCGATTCCCACTTATCTTTCTCGCGTATTTCCTCCAAACCATCCCGGGACAGCCTCTAGAGATAAAACCACGCGTTACCATTACGGCGTAATGGCCTGTTACTTATTTATCGATATTTTTCTATCGATACCGTTACCACGAGTTTAGTGGCCGTACTCGCTACCAAAGTCATAACGATTTGTATGGAGTATTTTTGAGCTACTCACTTAAATATCAATGGGAGAACAATAGTAAATTATTAGTAGAATCTAAATGCGACTAACTTTTGATGCCAAAACGTTGCGTTTTTGCAGAACATCGGTAAAGCCATCGCTAGATGGCGTCACTAGGGAGGTTACTCCTCTATGATGCGTTCTGTACTATTTGTCTCGAATATGACAGAAGTTAGGAACAATTTGAATCAGAGACTAGTCTAAACGCATTTATAAGCGTAAACGCGATTTACGAAGGAAACTTAAACCCAATTTTATGTTTTGTTTTAACGAACTAGTAGCTGAGGATGCACATTCAATACATTTGATCTTTCCTACTATAATTATTGGCTATTAACCTAACTTTTGTCCTGTCCACAGAATTGACGCGAACTAACGTTCGTGTATGACCCGTATGTGTATGTATGTGATACCAACGGTAGAATATTTAAATCAGATCTATGCCTAATGGGCTATTACGTGTCAGCGACCGCTGTACAGGCAACCCCGGGCTCTAAATAATAGATTAAAGGGTGTAGCTAAATGATTTCAAATGAGGGCTAATGATACAGGCATTAAATTTGCATGGGATGTGGGATGCTTTGAATGAAAATTATTAGTCTGATCTGCGGCCGAAACGTCGCGTGACATTTCAAGTAGATTCACAGATTAGGCCGGAAAGCCCAGACCAGTGTCAGAGAACCTGACTGTGAAAATTAAGGTCCCGGGTTCGATCCGCGGTTCCGCGGTCAGAGTAAATATTCGCGTAACGAACACGAATGTCAGTTTTCTTGTATATGATTATCTTATGCACAGGGCGAAATGAAATTGGTGATGCATGTGCTTCTTACTGAATTAATGCTACGCAACATATCACATGACTTCACTTGTTAAAATTGGCCTGATAAAATTTTGTGTATTTATACTAAGGTGAAATGAAATTACGACTTCAATACTATAATTATGGGCACCTCATACCTATTTAATAAGATTATTTAAAACATCTGAGTTGGTGCATTCCGTTTTCTCTGATTTGACACTGAATATTTATCAATATTTAAGTATACTTATTTGTTATTTAGTACTAAAAATGCAGGCGTTGTTTAGTTTATTTATTTGATTATTTAGATATGAACATAAATCAAACGATAGTCTAGAGATAAGTTTTCTAATATTTAGCTAAGAAACACCTCTAGTATAATTTACTATTATTTTCTCAAGCGGAGGGTCATGGGTTCAAACCCCGGGCTCGCACCTCGGAATATGTCGGAATTTATGTGCGATATCGAATTTGATATTTATCACGAGCTATTCGGTCAAGGAAAACATCGTGAGGAAACCTAAACACAGCGACGAAGTAATTCAACGTTGTGTGTGAAGTTCCCAATCCGCACTGGGCCCGCGTGGGAACTCTAGCCCAATCCCTCTCATTTCAATGTTACCAACAAATTAATTAAAACTCAGTAGAACCTAACACCCATTAAATAAGTCACAACTTGCCATTTTTCCTGTCCAGGCGTAATATCGCCTAATTGAGGCAACCCAGTGTTGCCAACTTTTTGCGACATCTGGCGCCATCTGCCGGAACGCTTCGCAATTAAATTACTCCCACATTTTTGTTGTCCCGTTTAGCATTTTATACCAATTACCTAATGGCAATGGACGGTTATGAGCCGAATTTATAGTGGCTATCCATATTCATATTATAAAGGGAAAGTGTGCTTGTTTGTCCGTCTTTCACGGCTAAACGGAGCGACGAATTGACGTGATTTATTAAGTGGAAATAGTTGAAGAGACGGAGAGGGATGTAGGCTACTTTTGTCTCATAATAACCCCCACTTCCCTAAAGTGAGGGGTGTAAGTTTGCATGGAGCATTCCGCAATTCAATGCAGAAAGCTATAAATTTGTATACGTATTTGTGACTAACATAAAAATGGTACATTTTTGTTTTCTTAGGAAATCAGCCCCTAACCTAGAAAACCGGGTTCTGAAATCTCCTCTGTGTTACCCTGAATTTAACGCGAGCGAAGCCGCGGGCCAACGCTAGTAATTTATAATGCTTGTTCTATTTTGCAATGCGTTAATTAAGTGCTCGAAAAGGTCCCGAAAACAGAAGATGATTAAATGGACATATTATTATAATGGGTTAGCGGTCGTGCCTGACTTTAATGAACTTTGATGTATTTAGGCGGTAATTCGATACGTACGGTACGGAAATGGTTTCGCGAGAGATGTAACTTTAATTAGACTGTATTAATACATAATAGTTTTATCACACACTTAATGAATGAAGAATTATTCACGCGTGAATCGGAACGCAAAACGGTTTGGAAATGTTGCCATAGTAACAAACAGAACAAAGTCAGTGGGGTCGTCTAAACGAATTTCGAAATTCAAAAATTGATGCGTTGTTTCACGCTTCGTAGCCACTTCTAGCATATTGTTTCAGATTTTTAAGTAAGAGGTACAGGTTGCTAGCCTATCGCGTATAGCAGACCTAAACCTATTTCCTCCGTCACCTCTTACGGCATCCACGGAAGGAAAAGAGAGGTGTGATTTACGTATTTTTATTAAAAAAATTACAGGCGAATTCAGCTTGACCCACTTAATTATCTAACTAACTTTGCCTTTAAAGTTGGTGCAGATTACACAGGGCGCCGCGCTTCCTCCCATGGGTCCCAACTTTACAGGTATTATTTTGACATCAAATATTCGTGGTTAACAACCATTAGTCGGGTTCTCACCAACTGCCATGAGGCAACCTGTTTTGCTATGAGCCGTATTTAGGAAACGTTTGGAGGAGTACTGGCTCGACAGTTCCTGAATGTGTACGGTGCAAGTCTTCTGGCTTGTGTTGGTAATGCATGTAAGTTTATGTATTTTACAAGTACCTAGTAAGTATTGTCAGGTTTGACAGGTATGATAGTGACAGGTTGCAAGCCTGTCGCCTAAATTGTGCCTTAACCTATTTCCTTCGTTGCCTCTTACGACATCCACGGAAGAAATGGAGAGATTTAGAATAACACATCTCCCCGACACCACACGGAACGGAACTAGATTTATTGTAGTGCATAATATTTACTTTGAGTTAGTTGTATTTTTTTACTTTCTTTGTGTCTACTTTTCTTTCAATATTGTGTCAATCGCTCGAAGGTCAGCAATAAGAAATCCCTTTCGCTTTTGTACTTTTGTATTGCTCGGTGATATTACGTCATGTTTTTTGTACAATAAAGTATGTATGTTTAAAACTCTCCAACCACCATCCACTTGTAGGTATGTACCTACAAAAGCATGCCTCTTGGTTTGGTCAGTGGGGACCCGGTTATTTCGGATCCAATTTTACTCTGTTATTACAGGCAAGGTCAAGGCGAAAGCGCGAAGTTGTGGGCTGGTGTCTATCACTAAAGTAGTAGGTACGAAAATGGTGATCTGTTCATTTAATTTATAACTATAGAATTGATGCAATTTCTGACGAGAAAAAAAATCCCGTTTGATAACCAGTTAGTGAAGAAGAAAAGTAACTTTTTCGTAGAAAACCAAATAACAGTTTTCTACTAGGAATGAACCAATCCCGTTTAATGACCAATTAGCGAAGAAGAAAAATAACTTCGTCGTAGAAAACTACACAACGGCTTGGAGAAAAATAATCCCGTTTGATAACCAAGTTAACTAAAAGAAATTAATATTTCTATTCGAATAACATAACATAACCGTCATGCCTTCCCTGCGGGGTAGGTAGAGACGACAGAGCGCCATTCGCTTCTAACATACTTCTTTCGCTTCACTCACATTCATCACTCTCGTCATACACGCTCGACGGTTTCGGGTACTCCTAATTTGGCCTCTCTTTAGTACATCGCCAATTTATTAGAATACCAGTTAGCCAGTTACCAAACTCGGTTATCTACGAGGAACAAGGGCTATATTGTTATTGTTTCTGAGTTACTCGAATCTATTCCCAATGCGATAAATAAATGTTCATGCGTGAATTGATCCCCTCGTATAATGCATGGCATATAAATCGCAACATTTATTCCTTCTTGATTGATTTATGGCTGAGGAATCGGGTTGTTCGAACGAGGCAGTAAAACGGAGTCTTGACACTTAATCAAGAAGAGTGAATCGAGTGATTTAGCTACCTGCTAGTCTACATCATACATACATACATATATATTCTCACGCCCATATTCCCAAGAGGGGAAGGCAGAGCACATGAATTAAAAATCCAGCGCCACGTTTAGTAATTTCAGGATGACCATGGTATTGCAGCGACAGGTTATTAGCCCATCGCCCACAACACACTATCCCTTTCCCAGAGTCGACTCTTAGGACACCCACGGTAAGAAAGGGGGAGGTGCTATTCTAACCCGGCAGTCCCGGCACCACACGGGACAAATATATAAAATAAAATATATGTAGTAGAATAGTCTACATACATACATACATACATATACTCACGCCTGTATTCCCAAGAGGGGTAGGTAGAGCACGTGAATTCGAAAATCCAGTGCCACGTTTAGCAATTTCAGGGTAACCAGATGGTCAAACGTGATAAGTATTGCAGTGACAGGTTGCTAGCCCATCACCCACAATACACTAACCCTTTCCCAGAGTCGACTCTTACGACACCCACGGGAAGAAAGGGGGAGGTGCTATTCTAACCCGGCACCAAACGGGGCATGGTTCCTACTAATCCCTCATCATCATCATCAGCCTATTATATACGTCCAACTGCAGGGCACAGGCCTCCTCTCAGTATGAGAGGGCTTGGGCGATAGTACCCACACGGGCCCAGTGCGGATTGGGAACTTCACACACAACGTTGAATTACTTCGTCGCTGTGTGTAGGTTTCCTCACGATGTTTTCCTTCACCGAATAGCTCGTGATAAATATCAAATTTGATATCGCGCATAAATTCCGAAAAATTCAGAGGTGCGAGCCCGGGGTTTGAACCCACGACCCTCTGCTTGAGAGGCCACAGTTCGAACCGCTGGGCTATCACGGCTTTTTTCCACACTAATCCCTACTACAATACATATAATTCACAGCGACCGAGGCATACATGCGTTAGGGCTTTTATCCGGTGCAGCTAACAAAACCTTTTACGACATCTACAGAAACAACAGAGAAGTGTGATAAGTAGGTACATATTATTAAGCCCAACACCACATAGCTCCGTTCAGAATTCGCGGTTCTTCGCCAACCTTCGTCAATTCCATACAGAAAGTCCCTTACAAACCCACCGAACTACATAATTAAAATTGTTATAAGCATCATAAAAAGTTCTAAACAACGGTACGATCCACTTTACGAACTAAGAAACAAGCAAAACGACGAGCGCGGAACAATTGTACTACGAAAACAAAAGCGCCCTTTTCCGACGGCGTGTTTAAAGCATCAAAGGCGAACTTGGGTGGAACTGTTGAAGATGAGCAGGGAAAGGTCAGGCCAGGTGAGAAACTTAGATAAACCACTAACTTAGGGTAACTAAGCGTCACAGGCTTAGAATTACACCTCACAATTTTTTCCATAATGTAACAGACGACTAATGAAGTGAGATGGTTGTTTTCTTGAGGACTTTACAAGATGCAACAATCCCCTTAGCACGGTAGGGCGCGAATAGAGATACGTGCGACATAGACTATACCTGTCACTGTCTAACTAGAGACGTCAGAAAGTGACAGGTAGACTATCACGCGCGCGACGCGACTAGAGCGTGTTGCCGTGCAAAGTCTACAAATCCCCTAGGCCCGACATACAGACACACGGCCGCCGCTGCGGCCCATCGGGCTAGTGATGGTTTTTAGACTGACGTTCAACGTGTTATTGGACTTTTTAGCTCTCCATAATGTGATTAACTTGTTTCTATACTGTTTGTTTAAAAAAGCCATGGTAGCCCAGCGGTTCGACCTGTGGCCTCTCAAGCAGAGGGTCGTGGGTTCAGACCCCGGGCTCGCACCTCTGAATTTTTCGGAATTTTTGTGCGATATCGAATTTGATATTTACCACGAGCTAATCGGTGAATGAAACCATCGTGAGGAAACCTCCACACAGTGACGAAGCAATTCAATGTTGTGTGTGAAGTTCCCAATCCGCACTGGGCCCGCGTGGGGACTATAGCCCAAGCCCTCTCATACTGAGAGGAGGCCTGTGTCCTGCAGTGGGACGTATATAGGCTGGATGATGATGATGATACTGTTTGCAGTATTTTTAGAATTTACTGGCTTGGTAAAATGTGTTTCTATTGGTGGCCAAAGTAACCCTAGCTCACTAACCCTAGGTAATAAACATTGCTAAATATTACTTCATTTCAACTGAAAGTTAATCTGAAGCAGCAATTTTCTCTCAATATGAAATAATTAAGTAATAATCTGCCGTAAGGCCCTTTTATTAATATTTGGACGACCGGTTCTTAATAACGTTTTACGCGTGCAATAAAAATGTGATGCCTAATAAATATTAATAATGTCAAGACCCATTATGTTATATTACTACTTAACTGTGACCTCTACAATATTGTTAATGATATAAGTATAAAACCCAACCAACAATAATTACAGTTTCGATTTTTTTTTTGTTATAAGTAGGTACAAATGGGTCATTGTCATAACCCTAAAAAAACATGTCCATTTGTAATATATCAGACATTTTTAATAATTGCATTTAATTTACATCATAACTATAAAGTACAGGAAACGTACTAGACTATACTATATCATATTTTCTATAAATGTAATTATTGTTTTGTTTATCACCACAAATGTAACTGAAAGTCCACTTCGGTGGACTGTCCGGGTTCCACCTGTTAATAGAATGTGGCTTCAAAAAAATACATCTCTTTTATTATTGTACAAAAATGCCATGTTTTCCTGATCTATGTATGATCTCCATTTAACATTAATAGGATTTAAAAAATTAGATGGAAATAAAACACATTTTTTGCATCATTGAATCTTGTCACAACATTTTTTGTCTTTTTGGTGGACATTACTTTAAATTCCAGAAAAATTAGGGAAATGTCAAATGAATAGACCGGGGCATATAATTTAACTCATTCACTATCGTACTATCCCTGTTAACAGCCATTTTGCCGTGACTTGTGCGCAGCAGACGATATTGTTGTGTTAACAAGAATATTTGGTGTTGTCAATGTTGAATTGTCTTTCCGGTTACTGCTGTATTTTGTAAGTACATCGCTATAAATCCACCAAACGTTTTTAATAATTAGTTAAGCAATCAAACATTGTAAATATGCCTTGCCTTTTGAATAATCCTTTAAATGGCTGGTGTTGTGAATGATATTGCGGAAAAAGTCCATTCGGTGGACGTCTTTTTGGTGGACTTTTTGTACACCCAAACGATAAATGATTGTATTTTAATTGATTTCTTGTACTTTGGTTTAATTTTTTATTATAACTATAAAAACTAGCTTCTGGTTCCTTTTTTTTATCCGTAAATGACTAGTGACTGAGTAGTGAATGTTTAAACATAAATTCTGTAAAGGTAAAAAAACTGTAGAAGATTTAACAAAAACATACAAAATAAGCTTTGGAGGAAAAATTGAATGATGCACGACGATGCAGAAAAAAAAACAATATACAAAAAGAAACTTAAAAGTACATCGCACGCAAAATACCGCCTTCGATTCCAGTTATTTTAGTACCAAGAAATGGGTGAACGTATTGCAGTGAAAAACAGACGAATGATGAAAGCAAAGAAACTTACTTACTTAGAAAGAAGTTGATGACTTCAGAATGCAGCAGCCATTAAAAATTAGAGAGTGCAGTCTGTTTGTTGATTGAAACAAATGTTCATAAAAGTATACAATTTTTGGACGTATATTCTAAAAGTTCGGATACGTCAACGTTAAAACCAGGAAGAGCCACCAAACCCCCACTTTCATACATGCTTCTTGAAGACTTGAAGGATTTCTAGTCTTCGGAGGACGAAGGCATATTCTGTCCACCGAAAAGAATTGTCATTTCGGTAGACAGACACAAAATATTTTTTATGCACTTTTTGAGTGTATTTACGTGTCTGATTGTTCATGATTATGAGAATATATCACGAACGTTATTTTTCTTTAAGATGTTTACCGCTTTTTGTTTTGTTTATTTATTATTAATTAACATAATTAGTCCACTCGGTGGACATATTAGTCTTTTTGGTGGAACCGAAATATCGTTATTTCGTTTTAAATCGTTTTTTTCGAATAATTGATCTCTGAATGATACTCAGTTCTGTTGCAAGTTAGAGTAAGAGTCGTAATATACCTTTGATTTTTATAAATCACGTGTTTCATTTTTTGGCGAAAAAAATTGCCATGCTTGACAATGACCCAAATGTTAAATTCTCAAATAATAATGATACCACATTTTATTGTTTTTAGTGGTATACTCGAAACAATCAACAATGTTTGCTAGCGGCGTACAAGTGGTTTTGAAAGTTTATTAGTTTGTATTGTGAGATAGCTAGTGTCCGACCGAAGCTTCGGCTTCGGCTTCGGCTTCGGCCACCTTCGGCCAAAAAATCCACCTTCGGCCAAACCTTCGGCTTCGGCCAAAATTTGGCCGAAGCTTTGGCCGAAGCCGAAGGTTTGCAAATTGTAATTTGAAATTGAACGAACGATGCCAGAGCGAGACGGATAGTGCGCAGCGCTTAACAGAACAGCGTTTCGCTGACCCGATCGCATTGCTAGCAGTTAATCTTATAAATAACTGACAAAACATAACATAACAACATAGTCATACTTGATTTCGAAGCGAAAACTGCAGAAAATTTACTGTTGTTTTTTTTACTATTAGCAAATTCTCTCATTTCTTTGGGTCTACACACCTTCGGCTTCGGCTTCGGCTTCGGCCGAAGGTTTTCATGAAAGCCGATTAATCGGCTTCGGCTTCGGCTTCGGCCGAAATTGTACCTTCGGTCGGACACTAGAGATAGCTAACTTCCCTATGAAATCCGTAAATTTAATTCTCAATCATGGACGCACAACACTATTTTAAAATAGAAAAAGTTGGCAACGCAGGCAATGCCATTTTAGTATCTAAGTTAAAAAATAGACTAACCTAAACTACATCTCAAAAAGTTACAAAATCTCTGAAGATCAAAATATTATTTTATTAATGAAATGATAAATCTATTTTTGGTTCAGTTAATAATTAACGTATTAATTCCGGAACGATGATTAAAATAGGTTTAATAGGATTGTGGAGTTAATTGACAATCATGTTTTAAACCCGGCTCGGTTAGCGAAAATTATATCCCTTGTATTACCAGTTATGAGAAAAAGTTATTAATAGCAAATTTTTTAGTCTAGCTCTATTTCTGAACAAAAGTGAAGTTATTTTTAGTGGTTTTTTTTCTTAGAACTGTATCTGTTTCCTAAGTCACCTCTTACGACATCCACGGAAGAAATAGAGCGGCGTTATTCTAAACCCAGTACCACACTACCAAATAATAATAATAATATGTTGTTTGTCGGGCATGCCACCGTCCCGGTGAGTCACTCAGACATATTATTTCCGGTTGTTCTCATCTTGCTAACGGAGAGTACTTGCACAGACATAATCTAGTAGCCAGAATTATCCACCAGCAACTTGCCCTTCAATACGGCCTTGTAGAATCTGAAGTACCGTATTACAAATACACACCGACGCCAGTTCTTGAAAATGGTCGTGCTACGCTCTACTGGGATCGATCTGTTATCACGGACAGGACTATTGTTGCCAATAAGCCTGATATCGTGATAATAGACCGAACACAGCGCCGTGCAGTGCTCGTCCACATCACCATCCCCCATGACGAGAACCTCGTGAAGGCCGAGAAGGACAAACTCAGCAAGTACCTTGACTTGGCTCATGAGGTAACCGACATGTGGGATGTGGATTCGACGATCATTGTACCGATAGTCGTCACAGCAAACGGTCTCGTAGCGAAGAGTCTCGACCACCATCTCAGGAGACTCTCGCTAGACGGTTGGCTCAAGGGTCTGATACAGAAGGCGGTACTCCTTGACACGGCGCGCATCGTCAGGAGGTTCCTCAGTCTGCAGCCCTAACCGCCGGTAGCTTGGGTCCTGCCCCGCTACCGACGGCTCACTAGGTTAGGTTTTTATAATATTTGTATATTTTGTAATTTATTTTATTTTATTACTTTTTTATAAGCATTGTAAAAATCTAACCTGAGATTGTAAAAAATATACTGAATAATATGTCGTACGTACTTTATTTCCGAAATTAACCCTCTACTCCGTAAAAAACACATAGGTAGATACATACATACAATCACGCCTATGTTCCCAAATGGGTTAGGCAAAACCACAATTATGACTATTTCAAGCTTAGCACATCAATCATAATTTTAGGTTTCAAAACTGATGGAAGAGGTAGTATAATAGTAATAGCTTGGTAGCCTGTCGTCTAAACTAAAGTATACCTTAACCTATTTCCTTAGTCGCCTCTTAAGAAAAAAACTACTGGCCGTAAAAAGTACTGGCTGCACATTTCGTATTCTATCCGAAATAAGAACCCGCCTGAAACAGGAAGTTTAAAAAAAGAAATGACACTTGAGTGATTTCCAGCAGCGGCTTAGTAGCTTACTTTTTCATTTTTAATTTTTCCATAATGAAAGTCTTCCAAGTTCCACGACATCGATGACAAAGCTAAAAGGCGGCGTTTCTGTTTGATACGACAGAAGTGATATTTCTTCGTGGTCCCGTTATATTAATGAGATATTTCTAAATTTATTTCTAAACTCTGTGAAGGTAGAGATATATTACAATATAGTAAATGTAATAGCAATTTTGGTGATGCATAGCGGAAATAAAGGAATTTCTTCAAACATTTTCTAAGTAGAGATGATTAAAACGCGTTACTTTTTGCGTCATTAACTTTAATAACAACCGGACATGTACAGATAACTTAAAGCAACACAATGCTCTAGGTACAAAAAAAATCCTTTTCTAATATAAGCTTCAAAACAAAGGATATACATACTGTTAGTGATGGACTGGCAACCTCATCACTAACTATACCAGTTTTATCTAACTTAAAACCTAAATTACTAAGCTAATAAATAGTCAAAGATTAGTCCACGAAATATGTTGTGTACTCAGCCTATCCCATTGAAAAGTTTTGCCCAATAACCCGAGTAACTCAGCACTTTAACTGAATAACTCGGCACTTTAACCGATTTCTCGGCACTTTAACCGAATAACTCAGCACTTTAACCGATTACTCGGCACTTTAACCGATTTACTCGACTGCGCAACGTATAATAACTGAACACATCTCTCCATACCACCCCCGAGATCTCTAACACCCTGATAATAGTTGCCTCGGTTTATTTCAAATTAATTAACTCTAAACCGAATCTCACCCTTGTCAATACGCGTACTCGCTCGTTATTCCGTTGAAATGAAAGGAAAACGGTATTGAGATACACGCAAGGATTAATTATAATTACCATAACATTGCCGTGTGCTTGGTTACAACCGAATACAAATGTGTACGAACTATTTGTACAAACCACACTGTTACATTACACACTGGTCTTGTGCGTAATTGTTCTAGTCGATTGCTAAGACGATAATAATTTTATTATTACACTTTAGATACAGGCGCACGTATTCCAACATACATACATAAATGCGCAAACATCACCCCTGTATTCCTAAATGGGGTAGGCAGAGCACAAGAAACGTTAAATAACCGAAGATATCCGACGTTTAGTGATAAAAAGGTGTAATAGTGACAGGTTGCTAGCCCGTCGCGTGACAGGTATTACTTATTTCCTTAGTTCTCCGTGGAATATCTTAGTGTCGGTTCAAGAATAACACTAAGGTATATTTCTTCCGTGAATGGCCTATTTTCCCAAATAGTAAAACCAATAAAACAGAGCAAACCTATAATTTTTTGGTTTAAAACTGGTTTAAAGTAAGATAAAAGAGCTTCTAGCCTGACGGCAAAAAATATAATTATCTTACTCATTAGTTGCCTCTTATGATGGTCATGGAAGGAACGGATAACTGTATTCAAAATCTATGTTGTCTTTTAGCGCCCCATATTTAAAAAGTCCTATCCTGTCATTGTCAATTACTTTTAATACAGAGTGTAAATGAAAAGGCGAGGGCGTGAATTCCGAGGGAGAAAGAATTAAGGAGTTGAATAATGAATGGATTCTGAGAAGGGATTTTAACTTTCTCAGACAACAGTCGTATCAACATAAGGAAACTCGCATACTTACATCACGCCTGGCCTGTATTCCATGGGGAAGGCAGAGCACATGAAACGTTACATAGGCAAAATAATAATTTCCCGTGTCGTGAACACTTCTAGCATACTTTTTTTTCAGTTCAGTTCTTTTACTCCATTAACCAATACATTGTGTAGGAAATAAGCTAATAACTCTTCTTAACTATGTAATATATATTTTTTTCTTAACTAATTATATAAAATTAACAAAAAAATGTAATTATGTGTCTTAACTAAACTAAACAAATTGTAAACAGACAAAAAATTAAAAGAAAAAGTCTTAGGCAGGTATAATTGAGACACGATGCTGGCAATTGTCACGCGGGCCCAGCGTTAGGAACTTCAAACTCAACATTGAATTAGTCAGGCGAAATCGAAGTTCTTTATTAAACTTAGTCAGGACATAGTAAATAAATCTCCACCAAGAGTCTTCGCTGTATATCTTCAACCTTCCATAAATTCAAAAAACATTCAAAGAACAAACGAGATAGAAGATAAAAGAATATTTTCAGCTTCACATGCGAGTCTATAAAGGCGTCCCCAGACCCGGGTCCAACACACAGATACATACAGAATTCAAATTCCATACAAAATGCTCGAGCAACGTACATAAGTAGACACGACCCAAACGATATCTCGAAACACTTGGGGTCGGAAGCAGTTTTAGTGCCACTCCCACGATAGTTTTATGTGCATTGCATACGCCATAATTCGCATGTCTAAGGCGATCGTTGAGGTATGAAAAGTCAAATAAATACACTTGATTGACTTCTGTGCGTATTAGTATTGTGACCCGGGCCCGACAGGCCCCGCCGCGCCGTATCAAACGCCGACTGATTCATAAATCAGACTCGTACAGATTGGACATACATACATACATATCCTCACGCCTGTATTCCCAAAAGGGGTAGGCAGAGCACATGAATTCAAAAATTCAGTGCCACATTTAGCATTTCAGGGTAACCAGATGGTTAAACGTGATATTGCAGTGACAGGTTGCTAGCCCATCGCCTACAATACACTAACCCTTTCCCAG
>BHDV01023187.1:109908-156168 GCA_005406045.1 Adoxophyes honmai | reverse complement strand
AAAAAAAAAAAAAAAAAAAAAAAAAATACAGCCGAATTGAATACCTCCTTTTTTGAAGTCGGTTAAAAACATACTAGAAGTGACCACGAAACGTGACGTAGTCATGGTTTTGCCTATGTAGCGTTTCATGTGCTCTGACTATCCCCTTCGAGAATACCGGCGTGATGTTTATATGTAGAAAAATAAAAAGTGTTGACTACAAATTTCGAACTTCAACTTCATTGATGTACCTACTTATTCCTCACGAAATATCTCCCAGCTAATCAGAAAAAGTGAGTAAGTATAACCGAAAAAGACAAAATTACTTACAGAGCCATACATTTTTGCAAATCTGAAAAGACAATAGGAAAAGCATGGCAAAATTATGTCAAAGAAGTAAGTTTATTCCTATATAATTTTTAGGTTTATCCCAGAAAGTTCTGAAGGCTGGTGTATTCATCAAGCGATCGTCGCCGACCGCCCGCCGACACTAATGGACCTCAACTGTGAGCCTTTTAGATCAACAGTATCTCTAAATATCCTCAAGAGTTTCCCTATCTGTCCATCTTCTTCGGAAAAGTTGCGGAATAACCTAATTAGTAAAAATGAAGCTAAAATTGCTTACGAAACGAAAAATAGCCGTGGTTTTGTCTAAGTAACATTTCGAAAATCTGAAAATATTGCCCAGTTTTTTATACTCTGGCTTTTAGCGTAGCATCCCAATGTCAAACGATTGCAGGTGCGTACGCGAAGTACGGGACGTAAAGTAGGTAATGAAAATTTTCAGGAAATATTTTATTGGTGTTTTCAGACGCGTGTACCCCACTGGTTAACTAAATATTTACGCTCAATTTCTGGCCAAACCGTATATCTAAATTTAAATTACCATCATAGTAATAGAAAGTCAGAAATTAGGCGTAAAAATGCCCAAATTGCAACTCTACCTACACATTCCAAGCTCAACTCGTAACACAAACATTCGGGCTCGTAACGAGCGCAATATTTATAGCAAAACCAATATGTGTAGGGATTTCCTTTGAGGCAAATTAGACGCTGTCGCAATAAAATTCGCAAATAACGATCAAACGTTTGTTTTTATTGGGCGAGAATTCAACTGGATGGGGACGTAGCCCCAGGCAGGGTCTCTTCCGCAACTTTATGGTTAAAAACTTACTGAAAAGGTACGAGGACTACCTAATGTATGCTCTGAACGAAAATATGGCATTTGATCCTCGGTGGAACCCTGACACAAAGACCCTTTGATACATTTACCAAAAATATTCAATTAAATACAGACTTATTCAGCCTCATACTAACGGGGTGGTCGACACAAGACATACGAACAACTGAAAATTTTTCTTGAGAATATAATTCGATACCGCATTGAAAATTTCATTTACATAGGTACGCTTTTTTGTTTAGCGAGGCAGTTTAGTAATCAGAGAAGAAATAAGCATATAATGAAGCTGTTTATGTAGACTCTAAACCTATTTACTGGCCCGTTTTCGCAGCGTGAAATTCGCAGTAACGCCGCGCCGAATAACTCGTTCTGCCCAACTCGTAAGCAAAGTTTACTACCTTTTTATGTCGGCCCTGTGTACCGCCTTGATTGAATTAGGCAAAACAGTCTTCCTTTCGACTATATTCTTCGTGCCGTGAACATCAGCATTTACAACTTTATGTGCAATTATGCTAGCAAAAATTGTGTTGAGATGACGCACGAATCCACAAGTCGTTCCTTCAAACAAGTTGGTACCCACAGCGTGCAACTAGATACCTACATACCTACTTACATAGGTACAGAAAACGCTCGAATAAACAATTAAGTAAATTAAATACGTCCCAGATGAGAAAACCTTTACTTATGCAATTTATCTGTATTCATCTGGAAACAAACGACTAATAGCATACGTGACTTGTTTAATATTCGCTTGAAAGATCCAAGAATATTGTTGCAGAGAATTTATGCCAAAATCCATCACTCGGCACAAGAAACGCTCTCTCTTTTCCAAAGAATAGGTATCCTAATGGAGAAGAAAATCGTTAGGCAGCCTACTGCCCCTACTGGTATATGTAGATCGTCGAGGGCCTATAAAAATATTAGGTTTCAACCGGTTTTAGGTATAGTAATAGAGGTAAATATTGTCTTGTGCAAATAATTGCAAAGACTTTAACTTAAAAATCCTTCTATTCTAAAAAAAAATAAGGAACATACAGATTGGAAACTCGATGCCCAAAATTTTTAGATTCCCCGCAAAAAAGATTATTTCCATGGTTGAACAATTCCAATATCCCTTTTCATTAAGCAGGTAACATAACAAAAATGTTTATAATGTATGTTCCGTATACACGTATATATGTCACCGGAAAATAACACATTCCGTAAGTTTATAAATTTCCTAAAAATTTTCAGGAAATTTATAAACTTCCGTAAGATTCCAAACGACAGACAAATTGTATTATTTTACGGCCGCATTTCCGTAAAATAATCAATTTACGTTAGGTTAGGTTAGGTTAGATTATGTTAATTTAGATCAGATTAGCTTTATTTATGTTAGATTAGGTTAGGTTAGGTTAGATTATATTAAATTTTGCAAAAATGTGGGCGTCATAAAATTTTTTGTCTCCCGTTTGGAATCTTACGAAAGTTTATAAACTTCCTAGGAAATTTATAAACTTACGGAATGTGTTATTTTCCGGTGACATATATACACGTACTTATATAATATTTAGGTTTCAGTCAGATAAAACAAAGATAGGTATAATATTGACAGATTGCCAGCCCGTCGAATAAGATACCTATACCTTAACCTATAAATGAAATGGACACCATAGTCGAGCTACACCGGCGGTTTATTGTCAAAGTGCACTTGCTGTGTTCATACGCGACCTTGCGCCACGCTATGTAGTCCACGATATGAATTCAGCTCGTGTCCGCAACAAGACGCAATATGTCTTATAAAGCAAGCATGATGGATGACCGCATCATTGCTTGCTTCGTAAACACGTTATCTAGGAGGAAAGCGAATGTTTGCGTTCACGTTCACTGAACAATGTGGGTAGAGACAGAAAGTGACGGTCTGCAGTTATTTTCTCGGCACGTCCCAATATTCAATTAGGCTTAGGTTACTAGAGATAGGAATATAACATATCACCTAAGTATACATAATGGGGGAGGCGCCCCATTATAATGTACCTACCTACCTATACTTAGGTGATTGATATGTTAGGAAGCACACATTGACAAAACTATGCATATTTCGCGTTTAGCACAACTTTTAGAATTTTTGTTTTTTAACTACAACCTACCTTACTTACCTACTTTATTTATTTACATAATACTATATGTCGATAAAAAAAGTTACTAAAAAACCAAAAAGCTAAAAGTTATGCTAAAATTTCCCTGGATAAGTATTAACCAAGGACATAATATCATACCTAATTCTTCTTAAATTATAAACCGTAAACAATGACTAGCATTAAAATAAGTTACGTTGTTATAAAAACGTTCTTGTCTATGATTTTAAAGCAAAAGAAATTTGCAATATGTACCTACTTAGGTACTATACAGTCATGTATACTATAAATACTGTATAACTATAATGAATTTTAGATGTCGAACATCGTCAAAACCACACATGTTTATCAATGATTTAAAAAAAGTTGACTTGCCGCCATTTTTTACGTCATTTGTATTACATACTGAAAGAAAAATCATGCTTAATTTAAATAGGTATTATTATTCGTTAATTTACTTTTGCAGTGGTTTTCGAAAGTTTTAATCAAAAGTGATAACTTTATACTTACTTAGGTACTTACATAGAATGTGATACCTATTTCAAATTAAATTAAATTTCCGTCTGATTTTGTACCTAGTGACAATGACGCCCACGAATTTTATTGTTTTTATTTTTACCCAAAAAATCGAAAGTCAATTACGAAAGGAATTTTATGCAATGGAGGTGAGCAATTTTTATGTTTTCATTGGAATTTATTAACTTGTGCAATTTGACTATTTTTATTTTAGTGCATACCTAGGTACGTCACGATTAGCACATTATTTAGTTAGTAGGTACCTATCTATTTTTCAAGTAACGTCAAAACAAGTCATTAAGTAAAACTATCGGTTTTGAACCCATTTTATGGTATTTATAATATCTATACATACATACATATATAGGTACACATATTCTCACGCCTGTATTCCCATGAGCCAGCCGCATTCAATCCGGCTAAACGTTGAAAACGGCGCTGTACTTATATCAGCATAAAATACATACATACATACATACATACATGCAGAGCATACTAAAGGCTACATACCTACTTAGACAAAACGATGACTATTTCACGTTATGTGGCCACTTCTAGCATTAACTTTTCAGGTTTTGAGGTGGCAGGTACAATAGTGACAGGTTGCTAGCCTGTCGCCAAATATATCTTAACCTATATCCTTAGTCGCGTCTTACAACATCCACGGAAGAAATGGAGAGGTGTTATTCTAACCCGACACCACACGGGTAGCATAAAATACTAAGTATTTAAATATTTGACTAACACTTCGAGTGCCATCGTATTCCGTTTTCCAGATAGTAAAGTAAAGTATGTAGGTACTGTAAGTGTTTAATTTTGCCTTTTAGGTATCTGACGAATTTGTCAAACAACCAATCGGCCCAATAGATGGAGATTCCCGTTCGTCCGATCGATCAATTGGCCTTAATAGGAATAACATACATAATATACATATTCTCACGCCTGTATTCCCAAGAGGGGTAGGCAGAGCAAATAAATTCAAAAATCCAGTGCCACGTTTAGCAATTTCAGGGTAACCAGATGGTTAAATTAAACGTGATATTGCAGTGACAGCTTGCTACCTCATCGCCTACAATACACTAACCCTTTCCCAGAGTCGACTCTGTGTGTCTGTCAAATGGAAATTAGTTTTCCCTTTTAATCGCCACCCTTTTTTTCTCAGTAGATATAGATTTATATGTACAGTTCACTTCATTAATATATGAGCAAAACTGAGGGTTCAAAAATATCTTGACACCCTTATAACAATGACAATAAGGTGCAAAAGTTTACATATTTGGCATTTGACTGCTCAAATATTTATGAACTCGACTGTACTTATAGATATTTTTTGTAAACGTAGGACTATTTCACTGGGTTGACCTCTTTCTTTTCGATCTCAATAATAAACATCCCCTCTGTCTAAAGTTTGACTGTAAGAGATCCCGGGATTAGTCCGCCTTTATGTTTCACCGTTTTGTCTATATTTTTTTGTATTTCGTGATTTTTTCACAATACTTTCCGTGTAGTCCGAGCATAGAAACCTCCAATTTTACTCAAGTTAGTGTCCGCGCTTAAGATTTCGTTTTAATATTTCTACTACATTACTGCTTCTAATCTATGGATGATTGTTATAGGAAATCTTAAATGAAAACTAGAATGATTTTCAATAATTCATTTAATTTGTTTACAAATTGCTTACTCCTGCATCTAAAGCCGTCTAACGGTTCCACATCACCGTCCACTATAACAACTGTATCATCGATAATTACATTTAAAATTTACAAGTACATTAAACCATAGTGAGTAGCGACAAAACAATACTCTAAAATCAATGCTAGAAACCGAAAAAATAAATTGGATATAATTGAGCAGCAAGTAGGTATACAACAAATAAAGTGTAAAAACTACTTAACAATAGTGAATTAAATACAAATAAATGTATACGTTTACTATTAACTTCTAGCTTCTTTCGATCAACTTTAAACAGAATCCACTGCGCTAAGTTTTCATTACCTATTTCTTATCATACCGATCAGTGCCAAAAGGCACATAAAAATGTCAGAGTAACATAAAAGATTAAAAAATAAATGATGCACTTTTTGGGCGCGTAGGTACCTAATGTAGACGTTTGAGGTTATTGTATTATTGTTTTAAAAATGGGTTGAGTGTTTTTTAAGTGAACTATGATTTAATAGCCAATGGAGCGTAGTAAACGCGTAAACAAAAACATCGGGCAGTGGACTCTGCACAATATACTTAAAATAATAAAATAACGTAAGGATAGCTTAGTTAATAAGAAATTGATTCAACAACTTGGAGAGATCTAACACTTATAAACCTCAAGTCTTCCAAAAGTTACTAGTTTGGCAAGCGTTTATCAATATGGTGCAGTGTTACCATCGTAAAAAATGCAACTCGGGTAGTAAGTGAAATGGAAAGAAAAAATGTTCTAAAAAGTAGTTTACAAAAATGACGGTAGTTTTGCTACTCTCAGTATGATAGAGAAAATAATTAAAAACTATTTACAATGAACGTGGTGTTGCCAAAATTTGCGGCTCGAAAAGATGGTTTTTGTCCTATGCAAAGTAAAAAATATAAGATTTAATCTCTTGCGCTTGGAATTTATTTAGAGTTTCCATGCAATCAGATTTTCTGCAATTAGTTTTATTAATAGCAACAACTCCGCCAAATCAAACACTAAACCCCACTTACAGTATGTCTTAAATCTCGTTTTTAGTTTTACCGAGAAGTATTGCCAACCCGAGATAAAGGCAATGTTGCATCTGGTACTAAAAAATAAAATTGTGTGCGTAATTTTCTTAACCGTTGCCTCGTATTAAAAAGAAGTATAAAATTTAAGTGAAGTCCTGAATAAGTCTACAGTGAAACGGTTAAGAAAAATAGTATAAGTGTATTAAAGGCATGCTCAAAATACACTTATTTGATTCAAATACACGTCCGGTTGGAATATTTTAGTTATTATAACCTCATAAAAGATGCAGATGCAGCCCTGTTTTGCTTCTGTTATGATGCCGTACCTTTCTTTTAATTTAAAATCATCCACAATATTCAATTGCCAAAAACCTACCGTCTCTCACTTGTATGTCTTTTTACCGTTTTTTTTTATAATGTATGCATCTTGGTCTTTTGCTATTCAGTCACTTTTATTTAAATTTGTACTTGACAGGACGAAATGTGCTATTTTATTTCATTTAACTGCAGAAAGTAAACAGAGGAGTAAGTATAAATAAATAAAATTACGTAACTTTATAGAAATTAAACATGAAAAAAATGTTTATTTTATTACAAATATAAAGTAATTTATACAGTTAGTATCCTCCGCTATTTGCCATCGTGAGAATAATGACATCTCTCTCATATCGAATACGTAAGAAAATGACTCAGGTTTTAAGGTTTTGCTGGTTTAACTGGGGTTGGAAATTTTAGAAATGCACGAATAATTTTATTATAAATGTGTGTAAAAATAATAAGCAATTCTAATTTAAAAAATACTTCAAATACCCAGAGTAGAGTCAATAAAAAAGGAAAAGGCAATTTTGCACCGGTTTTGTCCCAGTTATATTATCAAATTAACGCGAAATTAAACGTATATTCAGAATCGAATCGGTATTCCAGCAGCCATTTCCCGGGTGTTGTAATTACATTACATAATATATATTTCCATTTTGCTCATGTCTTTATTTACGACAGAAGAGTTAATCTTCGATTTACTAAAAACGTCGTAAGTATATATTTTTTTTTCAGTCCCTAACAATTTATTAAATTAAAAAATAGAGACAAGTCGCTGTTGCTTGCTTTAAACTTCTATTAAAAGGACATTTTCACAAACAGTGTCAAACTGGAAAATATTTGTGAAAAAATAAGTTTCCCAATCTCAAAAAAATAGTGCCCATTTTTCTGAAAATTCCCAGTACATGCTCTACGAAAATGATAAATTAGTCACTATAAATTCCTTGTTTTTATACGACATGGTAATATCAAACCGTTTGGAATGAAAATATTCTTCTTTCACGCCTCATGCATGTATTAGAACGGGTAATAAACGAATGTGAAAATTAAATCTTCAATAAGATATTGTAAAAGAGTTCACCTAATAAAGTGATTTAATCAATCCTTCAATGGAATTTCCAAACCGTGTAAACAGATATCTTCAGAAATTTAAACACATTTGTATGTAAATTTTAATCACACTTGTACAGTCGAGTTCATAAATATATGAGCAGACAAATGCCAAATATGTAAACTTTTGCACCTTATTGTCAATGTCATAAAGGTGTACAGATATTTTTGAACCCTCAGTTTTGCTCATATATTAATGAACTCTCCTGTAGGTATACAATTGTGTATACACATCGCCAATGCCAATCAACGTTATGCGACATGGAGGGGAAATACCTAGAATATTGTAGATGGAACATTTTACTGAACGGAGAGGTTACTTGTAATTAGAAGAAAAAAAAAACAATTTATACTGCATTTATAAAGTTTTAGATAATTACACAGTCGACCCTGCTACACGACAAAAAAACGCCTATAACTGTATCATAGCGATATAAAGAAAATAAAAGAAATCCTGATATTTAACATTTTTAATATCAATTTATTCAACTTATCAAATGCAGAAAACGAGTTCCCGGTTCAACCATGTTATTAAGTATCTAAAAATCTATGACTGCATTACAAATAGTTACTTAAATACAAGCCATATCTTCTTTCAGTAAAATGGTCCACAAATATTCAAGGTATATCCCTCTATGTGGCATAGACGTGGGGCGCCCTGTATATCGATCAGGGATGTTGCGAATATCCGCATCCGCATCCGCATATGCGGAACATCCGCATCAATTTGGACATCCGCATCCGCATCCGCATCCGCATAAATCGATGCGGAGTTTATGCGGATGCGGATGTGTAAGCATGTCGCGACAAGAAAGAAAGTGGCGGGCTCGGCGAGTGGTGCATGTCGAGTGTCGATGTCGACCAATAGGCAAGCAGTAATTTGATTTCGTACTTCGGTCAATCGGTGACGGTGACGCGTTTCGCTATTATTTTTTACCCTACCAAACCAATATTTGAGTTTTTAGGCTTACGCACTCAAAGGCTGCGCAGACGACAGACTATCCGCGACGGATTTTTTATATTATGACAATAGAACCTATGGAATTATATATGCAGTAACGCACACGTGACACGACGCGCAAAAAGTCCGGCGCACAATGCATACAATTGTGCAATTTGTGCGCCGCAGACTCGATCGCAAAAAAAAGTCTGTCATCTGCGCTGCACCAAAGGGTGAAAACGGGATCCTATTACTGAGACTTCGCTGTCCGTCTGTCCGTCTGCCCATCTATCACCAGGCTGTATCTCAAGAACCGTAAAAGCTAGGCAATTGAAATTTTCAGAGATGATGTATTTCTGTTGCTGATATAACAACTAATACTACAATCGAAATAATAATAATAATTAAGGGGTGGCTCCCATAGAAAAAACGTGATTTTGGCCGTTTTTAGTGGTCATCATTTTGAGAGCTGTATCTCAAGAACCGTGCTAGCTAAGTAGTTGAAATTTTCACAGATTATGTGTTTGTATTGTCACTACAATAACAAATACAAACAAAATAATAATGATCAAGGTGGGCTTCCATAGAAAAAACCTGTTTGTTTTGCAATTTTTGGTACGGAACCCTTCGTGCGCGAGTCCGACTCGCACTTGGCCGTTTTTTGTAGAGATCCGCATCCGCATCCGCATCCGCGGATGTGAGCCTCTAAACATCCGCATCCGCATCCGCATCCGCGGATGTGAAAAAAATGGCATCCGCAACAACCCTGATATCGATAAAGTAATTCACTTTCGTCCAATTACTTGTGGTGAAGACTACGTAATTATACACTTTATATTGATACACAGCGAATTTCCCTGTGCGAATTATTACGAAAACACGCGTCTATACAAAGAATCTGAATACACTGAATCTGAGTAGTAGAAGACAATTGGTTACAACGTCCCCAAATTCTATCGAAAGATCGTTGTTAGAATGATTCTGAGGTTCAGTGTTCAATGTCTTGGCACTTCGTTATATCAGATGCGCTCCGCCTCGACAATTTTGCCATAAAACAGGTATTTACCCTACCCTGTCCTGTACGCTACCCTACAAAACAAAATAACGATCACATTCAAAAGAGTTTATTTACAATTCTTTGCTAAGGACGAGCAGAGATTAAAATGAAATCATGCGGCCTTTTACCCGCGGCATGAAGATCTTAGAAAATCAACGTTGGAATAAATAAATTGACGATGATATTACAATAACAAAGGTAAGATTTCTTTTGCTTGTCCTGAAATTAACCTTATTTTGTCGGAGTATTTAAGGTTTACAATTATTTTGAAATGTTTGTGTCACATTATGTGTGTTTATTGTAATAAAAAAAAACTTGTAAGATTTTATAGTTTCACATGCTGTTTGCAACACCCCGGCTAGAAAGGCGAACACGCGCGAGCAGAGACTCATTACAAGTTTTTGTTCAACTAGCAATGTGTGTATCTAAGTTTGCAAGTTTTTCCGGATGAAGAATTTTTTATTTTATTGCTAGTTAGACAGTGGCAGTTTTAGGCGAGCCCGCGTGCCACTGTAATATCATCCGCGTTTGTTACTGTAATATCATCAAATGTCAAGATTAGTGTCGTCTCAACGCGTCTCCACACGACGCTTGTGGCAAACAGTTGGTCGGTCGGCTCAGGTTTTATTTGATGAATCAGCAATCGATTAATCGGTTTATCAATCAGTCACAGATTTAGTGCATAAGATTTTTCCGTTGATGAAAGACCGAAGTGTCAGTCAATTATTGATTTAAATGAGTGACATGTTCACATTTACTAATACGAAACTTTATTGTTCAGTATTAAATGTCATATAGACAAACGATCAAATAACATTTTGCACTACACCTGTACAACGATCAAGTCAGTAAATCAGTTAAAACAACAAGAATTGTTATAAAACATGGTGCAATATCTTAAAAAGATATTAATTGATCTATCTGTTAATTGAATCAGATACATACACCACCGTGTACACCTCTGATCTAATAATTTTCAAAATTAACTACAATTTCTTGGCACCAAACTCTGTACCTAAATTGATATCTTTATCCATATCGAACATACATTCGCGTCCAAAATACCAATCGCTACTCTGCGAATGACCATACCTCTCAATTTTTCGTCCGAAAAATCAAACAAATGCCAAACCACAGACTTATATCGAACTAGATACCGCGAGTTCCTGCATTTGTATGAAAACCAAGCGTGTCACTTTTTCTCTACGGTAGGTATACTAGGTATCGTCACATTAGCTCTTTAGTGATAGGAATTGACAGTCCGAGTGAAACCCATTCAAAGATGATGCCGCCTTATTCAAGTTATCTTGTCTCTAGGCAGTTAAACCTAATCTAAGCGTTATAAAACTAAATAAAATCGCGTCAAAAGAGGAGCATTGCTCTTCCTTTTGGCACGCAAAGTATGTACACTTGAGTCATCTAGTTTGATATAAATCTGTGTGCCAAACTGTTTAGTTTACAAAAGGCAGAGAGCGAAATTAGAAAACTAATAATGGGAAACCAAACATCGCACACGCAATCAATCCATCATTCAATCAATCAATCAATTGATAAAATCATCAACTTTTACACCAAATGATAAACCCATCAATCAATTTGAACCATCAACGTACCAAGCCCATGCCAATCGACCAACCATTTCCAGCCCAGGTTATCACTAAGTCCAAGTCAACACGTAGCTTAGGCAGCTCAGTTAGCAGCGACGCTCTGCGCCTTCTGCCGCCGATGGTCGTAGTTAACCAGCCTCTGGCCGACCAGGTATTTGTCGTTCTTTATGTGCTCGTATAGCTTGCGGAACTGGCGGACCTGGAACAGATGTTTGAAGACGTGTTATGGGGACAGTCAATTGGTTTTGATGATTGGTCTCATCTATCTTATGGGCCAATCTTCGGTTTTTGTGTTGTTATTGGGTCTCGTAAGCCGGGATACAGCTGTGATAGTTGCTTAGAGATATATTGTACATTATGTCCTGTTTCACGCTCAGAAGATGCGCCACAAAGAAATGCGTTTATAACCGTAACAATCTCGAACTTACTGTGGACTGGATCCGTTCTGGATGCACGCTGATCAATTGTAACCAGGACGATGTACAACCTTGAATGGCACGATGAACAACCTTGAATGGCACGATGATCAACCTTGAATGGCACGATGATCAGCCTTGAATGGCATGATGATCAACCTTGAATGGCATGATGATCTACCTTGAATAGCACGATGATCAACCTTGAATAGCACGATGATCAACCTCGAATAGCACGATGATCAACCTCGAATGGCACGATGATCAACTTCGAATCACACGATGATTAACCTTGAATCGCACGATGATCAACCTTGAATGGCACGATGATCAACCTCGAATGGCACGATGATCAACTTCGAATCGCACGATGATCAACCACGTATCGCAGGATGATCAACCTTGAATGGCACGATGATCAACCATCAGCACTGACCTGCAGCTGCGCCAGCGCCGCCAGCAGCGCCAGCAGCAGCAGCGCGGGGTACACGCGGCGCGCCAGCAGGTTGCGCTGCGCCGGCGACATGCTCAGCAGCGGCGCCACGCTGTGCGCCACCGCGTACGGCACCGCCAGCGCCAGCCCCAGCCAGCACACGATCGGCGCCGCCACCTCCGTCAGGATGAATCTGCGAACACCAGGAAAGGATGGAAACCTCGCTCGCCAAGCGTCAGCCCCACATTGGGCGCCAATTGTTAAGTCATACGCAAAACGCAAATTAAAACACTAACATTAATGTATTTGAATCCACAAAATAATCAGGAGGTAACTCACTTAAGGTCCATCTCCCTGATGCCGTCCCGGTAGGCCTTCTCGATGGCGCGCCGCATGGCCCAGTCGGGGCCCATCATGGTCAGCGCGCACACGATCTTGGTGTACAGCACGCCCAGCGCCCAGTCCTGCCACACGAACAGCACCGGCGACTGCTCCAGCGGCACGCGCAGCGGCACCACCAGCACCTGCGGACAGGTCACAGGTCACACAGGTCACAGCACAGCCAGCAGCGTCAGCGCGGCGAGCGCGACCCGCAGCGCGACGCGCGCCCACAGGCAGCCCCGCGCCAGCAGCGCCCGGCGCCCGCCGCGCGCCCAGCCAGCCGCTAGCGTGCCTCCTCGGCCCAGAGCCCAGCACACGTACATGCCTGTGGCAGAGAACCAAATGTCCACGTCAGACAGTCTGTTGACAGCCTATATTCGTCCATCGCTAGATATAGACCTCTCTTATGGCACGGCACTAACTCAGTCCTCCACTCTCCTCTTCAACTACTCTCAGGGACCTTGCGTATGTCGTCGTTCCATCGTGCCCAAAAGCGACCTAAAGTACGTTTGGCGAACCGCGGTCTCCACTCTAGAACACGTCTATTCCAACGGTTATCATGACATGAGATCGATCAACAACTGCACTTTAAGACTGCTGTGATCTGTCCAAGTAACCCTACTTCCTGACTAGATATCCACCCGCGAGTGTAACAAATTCGATTGGAACTTCACTATTGCTGGCCGATATCTTCTGATCTTCCAAAAGACGCACTTAACGTAATACTACCATTCAGAAAACCGTCCGAACATACCACAAGCAGCCGTGTAGAGTTCGTGTACGCCCTCCGATGCCTTCGGCAACCAAAGCGCCATGACCTTCCTGCCAAATGCCACTGGTATCACCTAAGAAAACATCAGAACATCATAAAAACCATCCAAAAAACAACGACATTCTCATGACGTCAAAGATTGACCAATAAAATCAATCACAACAGGAAATAGTGGAGGAAAATTTTGACAAGCAACTTACCAGTGTGAGAGCGCTAGCTAGTACTAGCGAAATTGACACTAGCACTAGCAAAGCGGCCAGTCGCACGGGGAACCATGCCACGCGGACGTATGGCTCGAAGCCCGCCGGGCCGTCGCGACGCATCAAAGCCTAGAAGAAAGAAGACGATAGTCAGTGAGCTAGTCCCTGCCAGTTTTGACAGAGGGGCAGATACATCTTCAGCAAAACAACAGTTCGACTGTCTTTTTTTTCGAAATATCGCAAGATCTGGAAATCTTAAAGGCACCAAAATCTTTAATGAGGTAACATTATTTTTGACACTGACATCCTCGGTGAATTCAATGTATATGAGGAACAAGATGAAAATGGTAAACTATGGTTCAGTTTTTCTCCTTCAATCCACCAAAAAGCATATCCACTGCATAGGTGGACTGACTATCCGGAAAAGGAGCTGACAATGGTTTCGCACGAAAGACCTCGGACCATTCGTCATGGAATTCTCTGACATGTCTGAAAAGTGGATGATCATCTAGGAACAACTTCATACCTGATGCGCCGCACCCAGCTGATGAGGCGGATGTGGCGCCTGTGGCGCCTGAGGCTCGGGGCTCCGCGCCTCCCCCAGCAGGTACGAGCGGAGTCCTAGGGCTCCGGCGGCTAGGGAGCACCAAGCCCTCACACCGCACTTAAGCCATGTACGCGTGTGGGACTGCTCTAGTAGGGCTGGAAGGATCACCTGGCGAAGAGTGGGAAGCGAGGCCGAATGAGACGTTGAGAGTGTTACATACATCACGCCTGTATTCCCAAACGGGGTAGACAGAGCACACGAACCATTACTAAGAGTATGCTCCGTTTCATTTATGATTAAACTTGTAACAGACAAAATTTGTATCAAAAATCCAAAGGCAATTACAATTATTACTGTTTGTTATAATGTTGACAATACAAACGGTATCACCAGTTGCGGTGACGCCTTGTGTTTACTTAATAAACCTGCCAAGTACGAGTCGGACTCGCGCACGAAGGGTTCCGTACCAAAAACTGCAAAAAATCAGAATTTTTGTATGGGAGCCCCCCTTAAATACTAATTTTATTTTTAGTCAATTATTTATTTTTAAAGTAGATATTTAATTAAACATTCTGTGAGCATTTCAAGTATTTACCTGTTACAGTTATTTAAATATATCCAAAATAGAAAAAAAAACACGTTTTTTGTATGGGAGCCCCCCTTAAATACTAATTTTATTTTATTTTAATTATTTCCTTTTAAAGTAAATATTTAATTAAATATTCTGTGAGCATTTCAAGTATTTACCTGTTACGGTTATTTAAATAGATCCAAAATAGCAAAAAAAACACGTTTTTTGTATGGGAGCCCCCCTTAATTATCATAATTATTTTAATTTTAGTATTTGTTGTTATATCGGCAACAGAAATACATCATCTGTGAAAATTTCAACTCTCTAGCTCTCACGGTTCGTGAGATACAGCCTGGTGACAGACAGACAGACAGACAGACAGACAGACAGACAGACAGACAGCGAAGTCTCAGTAATAGGGTTCCGTTTTTACCCTTTGGGTACGGAACCCTAAAAACGTGTGAAGTGAAGAGTTGACCGTTAAAATTCTAATCCTAAATGAAACAGAATATATAGAGTAAGTATCATGCCTATAATCAATCTAAAGTACATTAAAATCTTATAAACACTTTCACAAACCCCTTCAATCTCTTTCCCATTATTCATTAATTCATTCTGCAACTGTCACTCGACACTAACCTGCAAAAGCAGCAATTCCAAGCTCAGCTCGTTCACTGGCGCCTCGGTGTGGACGGCAACAGCGTACGGCAGAAACCCTGGCAGCACGTATTTTATCACCCGGATCGGGAGCCACAGCATGAAGAGAACGGCCGTGCCGAATATCATGGCCGATGCCACTAGGCGGTGGATGTGGTTCCACACTGAGAGGTGGATCATTTCCTGGAGAAAATCGGGCTTTTGTAGCTTGTATCTTGCCGAAAACGCGAAAAATGACTTAGTTTTAAGTAGAAACTCTACTTATAAAACACAGCACGAAATACAAATAAAATTGCAAGCTGGATGGTGAAGTAAAAAACCTTTGAGAGACTACAATAAACATGGTGAATTATCACACAACTATCGGATTCAATAAAGAATATCCGCCTGTATTCCCGAATGACAGGTTTCGTAGCCACTAAATTATTTTTAGGTTTCAACTTAGATGAACATACATAGATACATACATCACGCCTGTATTCCCCAATGGGGTAGGCAGAGCATACGAAACGGTACATAGTCAAAACCATGGCCATTTCGTAACCCGAATACTCAATATGCACACAATTCAACAAAACCAGAAAAGGCAGGTCAAAACTTCTGGAGTTGGATTACACCATTAAACAAAAACCTGCCAAAAAAATCCATACCTGCACAGGACTAAAGTCCGGATCATTCAAGTTCTTTAAGAACCACAGTACGCCTGGCCTCAGTACCTCCCTCAATAGCAGTATGAAGGATGCGAAATAATACACATAGACCATGCCAACGAGCCAGTGGATGAACATGAGGGTCCATGGGGCCGCTTGGAGGCTCGACTCGCGGTCTTTGAGGGTCGCGTCGAACATTGAGAGGGAACAAAGGTCCAGCCACCATCCGCAGACCAGAGGTATCACGCCGATCTGAAAGAGGAGTGACAGTCCCTTTAAACATTTTTTTTTGTTGATCTTACTAATCAAGACAATATAAGACAATATAAAATACATTGTGATAAGGATCAAAGAGACATAGCCCGGTAAACGCAGCAATGTGCGCAATTCGAGTTTCGCGCAAGCAAACTACCTATCTATTTCCTACTTTTCTAGTTCGACAGCGACAACTATACTGTAGACCGATAGGTACTTAAAAGATGGTAAACAATCTTGACATGTCTTTTTATTGAAATACACAGTCTAAAAATGAAAATCGTTACACTATACAACTCAATTATGAAAGTAAATGATTTTTTCATACCTAAATTGTATAATTTTAAACAAAAAAAAACCGACTTCAAATCTATACTAATATGATAAAGCTGAAGAGTTTGTTTGTTTGTTTGTTTGAACGCGCTAATCTCAGAAACTACTGGTGCGAATTGGAAAATAATTTTTGTGTTGGATAGACCATTTATCAAGGAAGGCTTTAAGCTATATAACATCACGCTGCGACCAATAGGACCGAAGAAACAGTGGAAAATGTAGGAAAAACGGGGGAAATTTGTCACTATTCCACGCGGACGGAGTCGCGGGCACAGCTAGTTAGCAATATTTTGAAAGTATTCTGTTTACTGAATGTAAAATCTTGACTTCATCAACAAATTACCGAAAACGCCGTACATCTCCATATAAAATTTGAAGAGTTCCCTCGATTTCTCCAAGATTCCATCATCAGATCCTGGTGTCGTGCAAATGGGACCAATTTCGAGTTATACCCTTTCGATTAAAAAAAAAATTTTGAAAATCGGTCCACGGGTTTTCGAGTTATCGAGTAACATACACACAAAAAAAAAATAAAAAAAAAAAATAAAAAAAAAAAAAAATAAATAAAAATTAGGTCGAATTGAGAACCTCCTCCTTTTTGAAGTCGGTTAAAAATGAAAAGATTTTGATTTATAAAGTGTATGTTTAAATAAAAAGACACGTCAAGATTGTTTACCATCTTTTAAGTACCTATCGGTCTATAGTATAGTCTCGCGTGCCGTGCTAAAGCCTTCGTAACCTAGATGCAAGGCGTTCGCGGAGCGTTCAACTTCCTCTCTATGGACTTTGGTCCCCAGGCATAACATCTGCCGGGAGAGAGATCTCTCTATTGGAGTCTTTCCCACACGTTCATAGCGGGGCGCTAGCACGGCCCGCAATGGACCCGAGCGTGACGGGATGGACGCACGCATGGCGTTGTAACGAAACGCCTAAGCCCATGAACAGTACACCAACACCATGCGAACGCCCCGCGCCCGTGTGACCGAGGCTTTAGCTTTTGTTTCTAGCATCGTTTGGTGTTGTTTGCCATACTGAAAACGTTGCTAGGCATTGACCAAATGTGGGGCGTCGTTCAGTATGGCAAGCAAATCATTAGCAAAATGGCAACAATAGAAAAACGCTGAGTGGTCACCGTTGATGTAATTATAATTACTTAAATTAATGCATCCAAACCCGACAGCACCTTGTTTAATAAATAATATGTTTTATTAAATTAGCAGTTGAAAGATTTGGACCATTACTAATTTTATTTAATACAAAGTAACTCAACATTGATAAATGATGTCAAATTGTACAGTCATTATCTTTAATTACATTCTTAATCAGAATAATGTCAAAATTTGATTAGTAATTCTGACTAGATATTTACAAGAAATAAACTAAGTCCAAAAGATGGTACTACAAAATAGATGACTCTCCACTTATTTGGCTGTCAGCCGTCACTCATATGCGAGTCATGATTTTTAGGTGACCTATGATACACTTTAATTGTGGCCAATTAGGGCCATATTTTAGAACGGAACAAATAGTGTGTAGCACAAATGTTATGCTTCTATACATTATTATTAGTGCTAGATCATTATGAATTAAAACATTAGCAAAATGTTATGAAGTCTTCACAAATTCTGTTATATTTATAATTTTCTACTTGTCTGTGCTGGCAATGTTTACAGCTTCTATAATGTTTAACTAAATATTGTAGTAATACCTGACAGTGTTACTTGTACTATTATATATTCTGAGACAGTGTGTCAATTTTTATACAACAATCATTTAAAAGAAAAAAGACAATAGGCTAAGCTCCTCACGTGCGTTATGTCTCCACATCGACATTGGCAAAATACTTCTTGCATACCTAGCAAGAGTGAAAGCCATTAAAAAAAAAAAAAAAAATAGTCTAAGCTAAACCATGGTTGAGGCTTATAGGTACTTAAAAAAACTGGACAAAGTTATAAATCACGTTTGTAATGCGACTAAAATAGAAAGTGTCGTATTTAATGTAGCAATGCATACCTTATGTGAATTTTGACTTAGTCAGGTTGGCTTTGTTTGTTTACCTTCTTTTTAAGTACCTATAAGTCTCAACCATAGAATCTAGAACTATTTGATCAGGACACTAAGTAAATTCATACAGTAGGTAGAGGGCATAAATACAACCATAGCTTCAAATATTTTCATACATGGCATGGCATAAAGGTGTATAGACATTATTAATGCCTTAGTAACAATATCATACCTTCCAATAGCACAAAAGCACAATTGCATTTTTTAAACTAGGTAATTTTATGTATGTTTGTCCATTCAATACAATGTTTTCTGAGCTTTTGAGGTCATACATTTTTAGGATTTCATCAATTAGGTATCCCCATGTTCTAGAGAAGTTATAGTATACTTATGCCTATAATCATAATGTATGCCCTTGAAAGTTCATGTACTACCAAATCATTGATTTAAACTACAGATTAGATAGTCCTTAATGGCACTTGAGATATTATTGTATTGTATAACAAATATTACCACATAACTAATCAGTTAAAATTAAGCCTCAATGCTAGAGCTATCAGTCATTCAATAAATGTCAGAATAAATTGAGCGAGCAGTAAGTATTGTATTTTATGAATTTGTTATCTGTACAAGTCTTATGTACAAGGCCAGTGGCCTTATTTCAAAATAACCTGTATTATTATGTGGTTTTATGCCTCTTTATTTACAGAAAAGTCACGGAGCTTTTAACAAAAAAATCTAATTATGAACATTGATGAGACAAAAGTAGATGTGAAAAAAAATTAACTTACCTCCACAACAGACAGCAACGCCACTTTGACCACAACATAGCAGAATCCCAAAGCTTTCTTAGCACTGCGCAGGCGAAGGAGGGATGCAATCCCATGCAGTACCGCCAAAATGGCTCCAACCAGCACATAGCCTGACAAAGCTGTCAGGGGCCCTGAGAAGGGACCGTCCGTGTTTAAACCCGCCATGGCAGCACCCAGCCTCCCAATATGGTACGGGCAAAATGCAAACACGACAATAAACAGTGTATTCAGGGACACCACCCAAAATACATGTTCCAAGAAGACCATAGAGCCATCTAATCCAAGTAGACGAGCCCAGGTTAGCTCCTCAGCTGCAGCTCGGTCCCACTCCATTGGATTCCAATTTGCCTCATCGCCAACCATTAAATCACCATCCGCAGCCTCTGGAGCCTCTTCCCGAGCTCCTCCATCATCAACGGCACCATCATTCACTCTGTCATTGTTGTTATCAGGCAACGGTGCATCCTCAGGTGGTGGAGGCGGTATATTTTCCCGTTCCATCCAATCAGGGCCACCACCATGCATTATTTGCTCTCGGAGCCATACTAAACCAATAAATGAAAACAAGGTGCATGTTACAACAAAACAGCCTGAGAAAACGTCTTTAGCCAGGTTCTCAGCTGAGACTATGTCAAACGGAAGTGAGATTACTGGATCTAAGGAACCGAGAAATAGGCTGCGGTAGGTTCTACAGGCAGTTAGTGGGACTATGCCCAACCACGCCAGAGCGACCAGTGTGTAATGGAGCCAGTCCTTCACTGCCGAAGCGACTGACGTCACAAGCCCGCCCACGACGTCGCGAATGGGCAGCCGGCCTGGCATATCCGGGGAATAAATCGGCATGAATGAGAATCGGTGGCCGCACAACTCGCAGATCTCGTTCCGCGAGTATCGCATCCATTGCACGAGGCATTCCTGGTGTATCCATTTAATTGAGCCCGTGCAGATGCAGGGGTGGAACAGCGGCCGGTCCGATGTCGCCTCGGAGCGACAGAACCGGCAGAAGTCCGCGCCGGACGCGTCCGAGTCCATCATTATGTTCAATCCAGTTTGGCTGCTCGGTTCGACGATCTGGGAAAGTTGACATGACACCAATATTATTCGCACATCCTACGTGGATTATGAAATTAAAACTATTTTCATAGGTGTAACTACTACACACCTGTTCGTTACAATTGAAAATAGCAACAATAACAGCAGATTTTTTTGTAAAAAATTGGCAAAATCCTCTTTGTTTGTTAAACCGACTTAAATCACACAACAAAATGTTGCCTGACGTTTTTCAAATTCTACCAAAATACAGAAACAAAACTCCCATTGACATCATGCTTGACATTAGAGTCTGCAAAATATTTTTTAACTTTCGGCAAAAAACTGAAAACTAAAGGATAATTTTGAAAAAAAAAAACAAAAATCGTTCATTAATAGCCCTAACAGACGACCAAATTTGGTTTGGTCCGAATCACGAACTTGGTTGGCTACAAACCAAATTCGAACGTGTGTTCAGCGGTTGGCCGAACATTATTAGAGTCTGGCTAATGCGAGTTGAGACTAGAAAATGGCGGGAAATTTAAAAAATCGACGTGTTGCAACACCAAGTATAGTGCGAGAAAACGATAATGATACTTGTAAAAAAATTGTAGTAATTTGCGAGCAAGTGACAGTAGTGGAAAAAAAATTATTAGTGTTAAATGATTTGATTTTCAATGAGTTACGTATACAGGGTGGCCCATTTAAAATGGTCAGTATGTGGAAGTTCGAAACTATACGAGATGCGAAGATCTCTTCTTAGGAACCATGTCATCGATTTTAATAAAAAGAAAAATTGCATTCATAAATTAAAAAAAACGTGTACTCAGTTCGGGAATCGAACCCGGTTGTTTTGAAGAAACAACTCTCACTATTTATATTTAGATACCGATTGTGTAGATCTTAAGCAGTAAATATGTGCAAGAAACGTGATTTCTAAAATGAATAAAATGCATTGTTTTTATATGCTTTAAATTATTTTAATAGGTATTCAGAGTGATCAGATCACAGTAAAGTTTACAAACGTACTACGTATTGAAATAGGCGGTGGTCACTTCGAACTGGGGAAATGGTCGCTTTTTGCCTGGAGTATTTTACACTTTATTATTGATTTCACCTTCATGTTTTACTCTCTTGAGGGTGGACGGTGCAGACACTGATTTCTGCAAAACAAAATAAAATTATAACGACAGTTCCTCAAGGTACATACCTACTGATTTTGGTTTCTTAAACGCTCGTTCCTTAAATATCAGAATTGCAAAATACTAGATTGCCGACATACCTGCTTATCAAAATATCAGATTCCCGGAATACCAGATTTTTTTATACTATGTGCGTTTTTATTACAGTTTTGCAAAGTACATACCATGTTCTCAATACACCATATTCCATTTAAAACCGAATTCCTCTAATACCAGATAACGAAAACACCAGGCTCGCAAAGGCTGTTTCGATATAAAAACGAACATAGTTTAAAGAAAATCTGGTATTCCGGGAATCTGATCTTTTGATAAGCAGGTAATGTCGGCAATCTAGTATTTTGCAATTTTGATACTTAGGGAATGAGCGCTCTTAAACACGACTCTTTCTCCAGGTCTTTGAGGTTTTAAACGGTA
This sequence comes from Adoxophyes honmai, assembly GCA_005406045.1. NCBI lineage: Eukaryota > Metazoa > Arthropoda > Insecta > Lepidoptera > Tortricidae > Adoxophyes > Adoxophyes honmai. Next base: position 133,974 of record BHDV01023187.1, on the reverse strand, counting down.
TTTTGTACCTCCTTCACGCCATCTACAAGCCCCATAGGTATATGTATATTTTGGGAATTACGGAATTCGTTACGGATTTAATTTTCACCCTTTATTGTAAACACAGTATCAAAACTACTATGGCATACTAACCTAAGAAATCCGATATCGTGCGTAAGTACGCCGTTTTCCTATTGAAAATCTCCTCCCGCTCGTCTCTTTTTTCTTTATATTTACCAATCATGGTCAAAAGTAGCTTGCGTGCGTTGCTTTTAATACTTTTGTTCATTGTGGACGCCGAAATCGTTCAAGAAAACCGCGATCTTTTTCTCAACTGACGTGAGTGACATGATAGTAAAGTGGCGTTTGACACAATTGACTAGTTGCCATATAAAAAGTTTGATAAAAATCTCAGTTTCAACTTTCATTAGCCAGAGTCTATTATTGTTGACGGTTCGCTGATTCGATGGTTTTGCCACCGGATTTGGTTCGGACCGAACCAAATTCGATCGTGTACCCGAGCCACCAAACCGTTTGGCACTTTATTTTGCAAATCAACCTCCGAGTGTAGTACATGTTTTGTCACAATGGCGTCCGACCAAGAACCAGTTAATATGATAGAAATAAAAACCAGCCAAGTGCGAGTCAGACTCGCGCACGAAGGGTTCCGTACCAAAAACTGCAAAAAATCCGAATTTTCGTATGGGAGCCCCCCTTAATACTAATTTTATTATAATTTAATCATTTATTTTTAAAGTAGATATTTAATTAAATATTCTGTGAGCATTTCAAGTATTTTGCTGTTACAGTTATTTAAATAGAGCCAAAACAGCAAAAAAAAACAATTGTTTTCTATGGGAGCCCCCCTTAATTATTATTATTATTTTGATTTTAGTATTTGTTGTTATAGCAGCAACAGAAATATATCATCTGTGAAAATTTCAGCGCTCTAGCTCTCACGGTTCGTGAGATACAGCCTGGTGACAGACGGACAGACGAACAGACGGACGGACAGACAGACAGACAGCCAAGTCTCAGTAATGGGGTCCCGTTTTTACCCTTTCGGTACGGAACCCTAAAAACTTAATAGTGGAAATGTCGACGTGAGGTAGCACGAAAAGCACTGAACCGTGTTTGTCGGGTGCGATGGTGTTTGGAGCAAATCAAGTTTGTGGTTCGGTCCAAACCAAATTTAGTCGTCTAGCGAGTCGAGCAAACCGTTTGGAGCCAACCAAGTTCGTGGTTCGGACCAAACCAAATTTGGTCGTCTGTTAGGGCTTTAATGAGTATTCAGCAGGAGTCTGTGAGACGTTAGCGAGCTATGAATGAAAAAAAATCAACTCGTATTCATACTCATTAATTTATTTAAATAGTGATTTTAACTGTATAATAAATGATTATACAGATAAGAATGTTGTTGATGCGTATATAATACTTAAATGAAAAGTCGTGTTTTGAAGTTTTTAATACAAAAGTTTTAACATAAGTATAGGTTGCAGGTGCATGTGCATAGGTACCGAGCTTGAGGTACCTATCCTTGCATTTCTTAGCTGAATTAGTAAGTAATAGTAAGTACCGCTCGTATGTTAGGTTTTATTCCCGGCATAACATTTTTTTTCCACTCTTACCAAGCGTGAGAGAATTAGACAACAAATGTCCGATTTCTACTCTATGACCTGATTGACCTGAATATTTCCTCCAAGCATTTATGAAAAAAATTGGGAGGATTTAAATGTATCAGAGGATATATTCAGTTCAGACTGCTGGTTCTGGACTTGGGTGACCATAGACCTTTATGGAACCCTAAAAAACTTCCGAATAGTAGAAAAATATTGATTTCTAAAGTGGCAGCACAAGTTGTAGTTTCTTCAAATGAAAATGACGTAAGAATTTATTGTTCAGCCACCTCATTCAGACGAGAATTAATAACGAACTACCTTCAGTGTCCATTCAAGTAGTGCCATAAATGCTAAAATTTAACTTGTTTCTAACATTGTTATTTCATGTAAAATTTTGGTTTCTATAATTATAATGTTGCCACCGACAAAACATACGCTAAGTTGAAACAGCTGTGATTTGTCAGCTGTCAACTGTCTGTCACAACTTTGACATTAAAACTGTCAATAATGCCAATGTCAAAGTCAAAAGCTGTGCTATTTTGACGATAGCCATACGTGTCCACCGCTCATAAGAGAAAAATAAACTCGATGTAATTAAATAATTAGCCGAAGATAACAGCTGCTGACAGAAGGTAACATTAAACTATCATAGCTGGTTGCTAGTACACCAGAAACATTTTCGATGTCATTCATCTCAATGTACTTTCACGTATTTAGGCTTTATTATACGCTTTCATGTTAGATATTTACAAAACATTACGATCTCAATGCGGTCTCAGCATAGCTCTAATCTCAACTTCCGTTACAGATGGCAACAAAATTCACAATGGAATTGTAAAACACTATACCTACGGCGAAAGATATTCGCAAAATGTCTTCCAAAGACACGATTATTAGGATAGATGAGCCAAAGAACGGCAGGGAGAGCCAAAAGGCAGAGATTAACATACTATGTCTTAACTTGACTCCGTATAGTCAACTCGCGCAGTTTTTATGCTGTTGTGTGTTTGTGTTTATATGTTATTTAGCTTATGGATATTTCTTAGAACTTATATTCTCTGGGCCAGAGACGAAACCTGTGAGTTTGTACATAACTCTGGTACAATTTGTCATGACTATGGCACTCAGCTACATCGAGTCGCTGATAAGGAATCCCATCAAAAGGAAGTGAGTATTGCTTATCTGAAAGTTTTATGTTTCTGTTAAATTAAAAACCATGTTACCCCGTTTTTAATCACCTGCATGATGTCGGGTTTGGAATAACACCTCTCCATTTCTTCCGTGGTTGTTGTAAAAGGCGACTAAGGATAAATAGGTACAGATATGGCGACGTGGCGATTTTGGCAACAGACTATCTGTTACTATTGTACTTAACCTCCTGACGACTGGCGTGCTATACATAGTACATAAAATAAAAGTAATTTGTAACTTTGTCTATTGACATTAAGAGTCAATTTTGAACTGCACATAATGTGACGCTGGTCGTCAGGAGGTTAAGTGGCTGCGAAATGTGAAATTGTCATGGTTTTGACTATGCAATTTTTTTTACGCTCTGTTTGTCTCATTTGAGATTATAGCAATGATGTATGTGTTAAATAAAACCTAGACCCCAAACATTGGTAAAAGAGAAAGGAGCAATTAAATTATTTTAATTGCATTATTCATGTTTTAACAGAATTTGAGTCCTAATTATTAATTTGTGAGTTTGCATTTGCTAATTTTTAAGATTAATGAATACAATATTTCAAGAAACCTCATTTTTGTCGGTTAGTCTATCTGCTTAATTATCTATGTGTATTATTATCAGGGGTAAGATTTTTCATTGCATGGTAGGATGAAAGAAAACTGTGGAGTCTACATTAAAATTAAATTGTTATGTAAACCATACTCATAGTCATTCATTTAAGAACGAACGAATTAAGAATGAAATTAAACTATAAATAAAATAAATCATATGAGTAGAAATAAATTATACTGTAAATAAAAATAAAGTAAAATAAAACATTACTTTTATAATGTGCATCTAGTTTCCAATATCCATGAAGCTTGTAGATACAGGAATGAGTGCCTCAAAATCTTGACAAGGTATGGCATGTGCATTGTCCATTTCAAAATTACAATTGTAAAACAAGTAAATAATGGCAAATTTTTCTATATTTTAATTACATTCAGTAAGATTAATTTTCAATTAACATTTTCAATCTGTCAACCTGTACAAGGGGCAAAGTATTCTGGGACTAAGAAAATTAGTGAGTATGTGTATGAATTTGAATTAAAGTTTAGTTTTAATATCAAATCCATCGTTTTCTTTCATCCTACTATGCAATGAAAAATAAAAAATACACATTGATAATAAATTTATGTGTAAATAATATTTTTCCAGAGTGCCGCTAAAAACGTATGCTCTACTAGCAGCATTGACCCTTGGGACCATGTCGCTCTCAAACCTCGCACTAAGTTACCTGAACTACCCGACACAGCTGATCTTCAAGAGCTGCAAACTCATACCAGTGATGATCGGAAGTATTATTATAATGGGGAAGAGATACGGATTCATAGACTATGTTGCGGCTGTTGTTATGTGCATCGGATTGACTATGTTTACTTTGGGTAAAACTTTTGAGTATTTTTAATTCATTAATGTGACAAGTTTATTCATTCAAGGCAAGAAGGTAAATCAATGATTTACATTGTTACAGTAATTTCTTCAACCCCAAATATTTGGGAAGTGAAAAACCACACACCACCCATCCCACCTAATTTTCTATGCAAAAACAGGTGGGCTAGGCTGGAAGATGAAAACTTCCCTCTTTTTTGACGTTTGAATTAGCTTGCAAATTATTTGAAATGTAAAATTATTCAATGCCTTTCTCTTAAACTTTTATGTAGCCTTGATTTTCCAACATTTCTCAGTAAGTTTAGCACAGCAACACACGAGGGCCTGTAATTTTTTATCTTCTCTACTTAGACAGTGATTAGTATAGATACTCTACTCGCGACTTGCTGTGCCAAGCTGGCTGATAACTAGCTAATCCGTCTTGTTTTTCCAGCTGACTCCAAAACCTCACCAAACTTCGATGCCATAGGCGTAATAGTAATATCTCTTGCACTGCTCTGTGATGCTATAATAGGCAACGTTCAAGAGAAGGCTATGAAACAGTTTCAAGCTTCCAATAACGAGGTGGTTTTCTACTCATATGCTATCGGTTGTGTATACCTCGCAATCATCACGGGCAGCACAGGGATTATGTTGGACGGATTTGTTTATTGCTCAAAGGTAATTTAGAAATAATACTTAGAATATCACCTCTTCATTTTTTCCGGGGATATCCTAAGAGGCGACTAAGGAAGTAGGTTTGGGTATGCTATGCTAGCAACCTGTCACTGTTATACCTCTTACATCTATTTTAAACTTAAAATTATGCTAGAAGTGGCTGTGAGGCGTGTAATAGTTATGGTTTTGCCTATGTCACCTTTCGTGTGCTCTGCCTACTCCATACGGGAACACAGGTGTTTTAGTATGTATCATCATCATCCAGCCTTAATACGTCCCACTGCTGAGCACAGACCTCCTCTCAATATGAAAGGGCTTGGGCTATAGTTCCCACGCGGGCCCAGTGCGGATTGGGAACTTCACACACAACATCGAATTACTTCATCGTTGTGTGCAGGTTTCCTTTTTGCGATGTTTTCCTTCACCGAATAGCACGTGGTAAATATCAAATTCGATGCATTGTATGTATGTATGTAATTCAGCGTAAATACATTAGCTGGGCAATGGCTTCCTCTCAGAATGAGCCCAGTGGTTTCGGAACTTCGTTGCAGTGTGCAAGTTTCCTTTCGAAGTTTTCTTTCACGGAATAGCTCCTGGTAAATATCCAGCTTGGGATTCGAATCCACAATCCTACGTTTGAGAGACCACAAATCAAATCGCGAAGCTACCACTATTATTTTTTATTTTTAATTTAGAAAAGGCAATGATAATTCTAAATTAACCATGTGATGTCGGGTTTAGAATGACACCTCACCATTTCTTCCGTGGAAGCCGTAATAGGTGACTAAGGAAACAGGTTAAATTATATTTTAGGCGATAGGCTAACAACCTGTCACTATTGCACTTGCCAACTTCAAACCTAAAAAAAATACGCTTGAAGTGGCAACGAAACGTGAAACAATCATGGTTTTGTCTATGTAGCGATTCGTGTGCTCTGCTTACCCCATTTGGGAATACAGGCGTGATGATGATGATGTGTGTGTGTATTATACTTGACAGAATACCCTAGAACCACCTTAACCCACCAAATATTCTAACACTTTATTTTTCTTCCAGAATCCCCTAACCATGTACTGGAACATCTTCCTACTCAGCCTCAGCGGCTACCTGGGCTTGCAAGCAGTTCTGACTTTAGTCCGGATAAGCGGCGCCACCGTGGCAGTCACTGTCACCACCATGCGGAAGGTTCTCTCCATCATCATATCGTTCCTGCTCTTCAGCAAGCCTTTCGTCTTCCAGTAAGTTTTTTAATACCATAAGGAAGGGTGTGGTGTCGGGATAGAATAACAGCTGGATTCCGTGGATGTCGTAAGAGGCGACTAAGGAAATTGGTTTAGGTATACTTCACGCGACAGGCTAGCAACCTGTCACTATTATACCTCAGGCTGGCTGCGAGGCGTGAAATAGTAATTGTTTTGTCTATGTCACGTTTCGTGTGCTCTGCCTACCCCATTTGGGAACACAGGCGTGATTGTATGTATGTATGTATGGAATAAATACCCATCAGAATCTTATGTAGTTCTAAAACCAATTTAAGAGCCATCTAAATGAGAAACTACATTTCTCATTTTTAAACTGGTCTATCTAATAATACGGGATATGAGTTGGGAAAAATCATAAATATCTAAATTTGAAGTTACTTACAAATCTAACTGTGGTATAGAACTAAAGACTAAATGGTGGCCAGTAGCTTTAGCACGACAACTCGTGTTACGTGTTGCGCGCGAGTTGGATTATACCTGTCATTGTCCAACTTATATAATTATAAGTTATTGTGTTATACGTTACAAGTTATAGTTATACGTTATAAGTTATAAAATGAAGGATAGTTAGTTACTCGCGCGCGGCTCAAATCGGGTACACAACGTGCTAGTCTTCTTTTTTTAATTAATTGTTCTTATTTCCCAGGTACGTTTGGTCGGGCGGACTTGTAGCATTGGCTATATACCTAAATCATTACAGCAAGAAGAATCCTGGCTACGTTCCTACGCCTTTAGTAGGATGTTGGCATTACGTGCAAAGTTTCTATCAGTCGGAATACAGATATTTAAAAATGAAGACGAAAATCTACGCCGATACGGTATAGTCTTAAGTATTATTTTTGTTTATATTGGATTAGAATAATAATTTAATAAAAATACATTTTTATTTTATATCAATGACATTTATTTCATTGTATGTACAAAATCTTAGAAATCTAGTCGTTTCTTTTACAAAAGTGTCCAAATTTAACGTGTTTGATTATTTGGAATGTTATTTAAGACACTTGATTTTCTTTCGCTTTATACACTTCCTAAGATGAGGTGATTAGTGAGTAAGCGAGGATTTTTTATTTATTAGATTAGGGCGTTTGCACATCGCTGGGTTAGACTAGTCTGCTACACAAGCCAAGTGAAGGCCAGTTCCACAAATGTGAAAAAATACGCGCAACTGCATAGCAAAACTTTGTCTCTGACAAATAACAGCGAATGTAACAGATTTACTAGTATAAAGTAGGATTAAACAAAATGCAGGTTACGAGTAACCACATTAAGACTGATCAGTCATCAAATTGAAATTAAATTACTAATATTTTACAATTGTTACAAGTCAGTAGATAATTGGTCAAAATTATATTAAGTTACACAGGTCACAAGGTCCGACTATGCTAGAAATTAAATACGATCCCTCTAGGTCTACCATTCGCTCATAATGTACAATTATCTCTTTGGTATATGGTCCTAAAGCTACAATTTGTCTTTTTACATGAGGGCACTCCTTTGCGGCATCCAAAGACAAAATTGATTATTGCACAATGCGATTTCAAGCATGCAGATTGTATGCAAAGGAGTATGTAGGTATAACATTTGTCATGGATCTTGACTATAGGTATTTTCAATTTGTACGCAATACAGGTATGGAGTCATTAAATTAGGATGCAAAATATTATGGGAGAAATCAACTTGATTAGATGAAAATGAGTTGGAAGCTACGATTGAGGCTGAGATCTTTTGTTTTAATTAAACAGCTGCACTGTTGGGCCTTAAGTGATAATGTATCACATACCATTTTAGAATATGAAAAATATCGTGTTAACGTTTTATATCGTTTTTAATCTTATTGCTTAAGTTTTAGTGAACATTATCATTTGTACAAAATGCAAAACAAATACTACGTGCGCGTAGAAGCTACCGTTGCTAATAAATAGGAAAACAATGTGAACATTCTCAGAATTGTAACTTACAATTAAAAGTATTTTAGTAGACTTAGCATAATTTCGTAGAAAGATTGAAGCGCAGCGTCGCGTGTACCAAGAAACAAATATAACTGAGCGGTCGAATAAAAACGACAAGCTCACACATTCCTGTATTGTTAACGCTTTCGAGTATAAAAATACTAAAAAGTATGAAATTACATTTGTGTGCACCGTTTCACGTCTAGGCACTGTACAAGCGTCTTTACACGCATCACAAACCAATTATTCGCTAAGGACCATCGTTAACTGTCACTGTCTCACTCAATTTCACTATATCACAGTAGCGCACTAGTCTTGCACTTCTCTGTACGGTATCTCACTTGTCACTGTGAACGATTCGAAGTAGTGGTTCAGGAATTCGAAGGTTGGCCGTTTCTCTGGTATCGCGTCCCAGCACTGGAGCATAAGCCTGTATATGTCGTCGGGGAGGCAATGGCCGACGGGTTTTGGCATCCTGTACCCTCGCTCCACTTGTTCTATGACTTCTTTTCCGTGTAGTCCGGGGTAGGGTATCTGTCCATATGTGAATAGTTCCATGAGTAGAATCCCGTAGGACCAGACGTCGCTTTTGATCGAGAACCTTCCGTAGATGATGGCTTCTGGCGCTGTCCATTTGACTGGAAACCGGGAGCCTTGTTTGGGGCAGTATTCATTGTCTTCTATGACCCTGGCGAGGCCAAAGTCGCAGATCTTGGCTATGTTGTTCTCTCCTATGAGGACGTTCCGGGCTGCCAAATCTCTGTGTATAAGGAGTTTGGATTCTAAGTACTCCATCCCGGAGGCGACTTGCGCGGCCACGTAGACTAAATCTTCGAAGTGTAGGAACTTGCCCTCGCCATTTCTGAGGAACTCTAGGAGACTGCCTTTGCTCATGTATTCCTGGACTATGTATACTGGTTCTTGGGTGGAGCAGACGGCATACAGAGCTACCAGCCTCTTGTGCCGGAACTTCTTCATTATGGCTGCCTCTTGCAAGAACGCTTGCGTGGACATGGTGCCTTCCCTCAGTGTTTTCACAGCGACCTGCAAAAGATTTGAATAAGATATTAGAACTAGTTTGTTGGCATCGATAAACAAGTTTTTAGAAAGTCTAGTTTTGTGACATAGATAACAGGTCTGTGGCTTAGTTGCATAAATACAAAACGTATTTATTTGTGCGTCACGTAATTTATTGCGTTCGGAATAATTTTGGAGGTGATTGGCTTAAATTCGATTAAAGGTCGTTGAACGGATGCGTGGTTCCTAATGTTAACCACCAACGGATATCATGGGTTCAGTTACATAACTTTTATTCCTTCACTATTTTGGATTCGCTCCTTTGACAAAACCTTTAATCCTATTTAAGCATATTGCCATTTAGCTTGCGATGCGACTGAGTTGGTCAGTCAGCAATTTTTGAAGTCAACTTCCTGAACACTACTTACAGAGCTAAAGACTACAGAGTGAAAGAAAAACAACGAGCCGAAGTATGAGAAGATAGCGGGACTGATCTTATCCCGCCTATACACGGTATTTTTTGCGTGTGCGAGCAATAACAACAATTTGCATATTTCAAACTTGCGCAGGATGGGTATTGTCCTGTCATACACAGGTTCAGTTACGCCTTTAACTGCAGGCATAACCATCGCTCATGAACTAGCGTGTATGGCTACGGATGGATAATTCATAATTATTGAAAAATGATCTAAAATCTGTCGCATTTGCAATAATTTGTTACTCTCAGAAAAAAGGGCCACAATTTTTTAACGTTCCCAATCTTTTCCAGCCCACGGCACACTTACAATGAAAAAGATGCAGTAAAAAGGAATTGGCTCCTATAATAAAAGAGTTAGGTCGACAGAAACAAAAATGAAGATATATGCGAATAACAAAGTATTATCTGTGGTTTCGGATAAGTATTGTTGGAGAATCGACTCACGGGAACGCACCTCTTTATACTTACTTGGGAACTAATTCTTATTCTATCTTTCACTGATACCCTTCCGTACATCTAACGCTCTCATTTCTACCGATTTCTCTTTTGCGGGAGACAACGCTGTCAATAATACTGGTATCCATCCAAGAGTCAAAGACACCCACCTCAATATTGTTCCGCCATTTGCCGTAATACACTTCACCGAAGTTCCCCTGCCCCAGTTTCCTGATGAGCTGTATCTCGCTGCGCGGGATCTCCCACTTGTCCCGGAGTTCGGGGCCCAGGTCCCACATCTGGGGCTCGGGCTTGGGGCACGGCCGGGCCAAAACATGGCAGAGCCCTAGCGCGTTCTCTGTAATAGATGAGCATCTTTACTTAGATAGCGTTGCACGATGGGGATTAGTTGGGAGATTTTTTGCAATACATAGCTCGCGTTTAAGAGGTTGTTTAGGTTTGGAGGTTAGTTGGATATGGAATTGTCTCCACGGGAAACAAAATCGCGGTCGTATCAAGAGCGAAAAATTGCACGTACGGACAGCTGCAGAGAAACGTAACCCCCTAGTAATAAGACATTGTATCGGCGGGGGGTTACTTTTCCCTGCCGCTGACTGTACATCACGCCCGTATTCCCAAATGGGGTAGGCAGAGTAACAAAATTTTATCCATACCTAGTCAAAACTCTCTTTCACTTTTAGCATGTTTTTTAGGTTTTTAGTCGAGAGGTATAATAGTGTCAGGTTGCTAGCCAGTCGGCTCTGACGACATCCGCGGAAAAAAATTGAGCATTGTTATTCTAAACCCGACACCACACGAACAAATTTCGTATAGTTTACCATAAACAATTTCGCTAGGTTACGCCCCTAAAGCATTTTGCTTCGATAATTCGAGAACTATACGAGTTAACATTGCATATAAATGAGTCACGCAAATATAGTATAATGAAATTAAACTGAAACTAAGGTAGTGTTTTTCAACGAATTTATCGTGTCGATCGCGACAGCCTGGGGCTCGCGAAGCCTCAGCAAAGGGTCGTGAGAGGTCAAGCTTAGAAAAAAAAAATTAAGCCGAGTCTGAGGGTGTAGGTGTGTCCGTCACTTTAACTACATACTCCATATTATTATTAAATTCCTGTAAAATCGGATTTAGAATAACAACCCTCCATTACTGCTGTGGATGTCGTAAGAGGCGACTAAGGAATTCAGGTTTTGGTGTGCTTTAGGCGACAGGCTAGCAGCCGGTCACTACTATACTCATATATGACTTGGAACCTAAAATAAGGCATCACGTTTTGTCTATGTAGCGTTTGTCTGCCTTATGTCGGCCCACCCCATTTGGGATTTCAAATTTCAACCGTATTGTACAGTATTACCAAACAAAGAATGCTTCACGATATACCTGCGTAATAAATCAGTTTTGTGGCGCGGGAAACTTCGATCTACCAATGATAAAAGAGATTTTTTCGCGCGTCGAACACTTGCGTTGTGATTGGTTATTGATAGAAGTCTCAGACCATTCTCAGACAGATGTCTAGCACCCCAGCGCCAAATGCGTCGAGTAGCCGATCTCAAGTTTGTGCATTGCAACCAAAATCGTGCCCAGAGCATTTGTAATTAAAGTTCAATATAGATAAATTACTCGTTCGGCTACTCTCGGATATCGTTCTGCGTTTCTCGGCGCAGACGGTAACAGCCGATGCGACTTATTTTCTTGAGAATGCTGTATGTACTAAATGCAGCTAATAAAAAAAACAACTTTCAACGCTCATTTGGGTTTACAATCAAACATTATGCAGCGACGACAAAATTAGGTTAAACGTTGGCCTTAGAAAACAAAAGCCTGTATAAATAGTTGCTTTATATTCGGGTGTTGCCCACATGCAACCAAACGACATGTAAATTCGACATTCGGCACGCGATAGAAGGTCCCAAGTGCATTAAAGCTGAGAAAGGAATTTAAACTTTATCACGATTGCGGTAGGGAGCAAAAAGGACGTGTCGAAAGTGTTTGGCGGTGCGTTATGGTTTTAAGGAAGTTTTAAATTAGGGCTGGGGTAGATTAGCTTTCCGTGAATGTGACTCAACTCCGGTCGATACGATAAGGAGGGATAAACTTTAAAAAAACTGAAGTAAGAATCGAACGGGTATCAACGGGAATTCCGTACGCATATATACATCACGCCTGTGTTCTCAGACGGGGTAGACAGAGCACTCGAAACGCTACATAGGCAAAACTAGGAATCTATCACGCTTCGCAGCTACGTTTAGCGTAGTTTTTAGGTACCAAGTTAAAGAAAAGAGGTAAGAGCTAGCCTGTCGCCTAAACTATACATTTACCTTGCCATTAACTATACGTTTGGGTGCCGTTATATTCAGAGATTTAGTAGTCTCGATACTAACGACATTTTGACCTAAAAATGATCAAGTGACCGTTTTGTGTAAATTAAAATTAATTAAGTTCATAATGTGGTTGTGAATTGATTGTTGTAAAATAAATAACTATTCCTTAGTTTTACTTACTTAAGTAGGGACGCAACTATCTGCTAAAAAGAGAGATGAGTATTGCTATTTCGTTCTATCTTAAAGCTGTGTCTGTGTCCCTACTTACGTAAGTAAGTGTAAGGCTGGCCTTAAGTAATCTTTTGTCCATTACTGGGTCCTTGTCCTTATCCTTGGTTGATCCGTGAGGTATCGGGTTTAGAATCTGATATTTTTTCCGTGGATGTCGTTAGAGGCGACTAAGGAAATAGATTAACGTGTTTAGTTAACAAGCTAGCAATCTGCCACTTTTTTGTACCTCTTAACGTAAAATCTAAAAAATATGCTAAAATGTTAGTTAGTGATAGGTGTAGCGTTTTGTGCGCTCTGCCTACCCCATTTAGGAATACAGGTGTCATGTATGTATACGTATGTAAGATTCCTTGTCCATTACCTTGATTTGACAGGCAACCAAAAGTTTTTTTTTTTTTGTTTGAGTTATAGAACCCTAAATATTCTGACAGGTCAAGACGGAAGTGCACATCCAAAATGATTATCATCGCATTAGTCATACATTGGAATTGTTATTCAAGTATTCATATATTCAACAGATGGGAAAACGCGTTTCTATAGAACGTAGAGCGAACGGTGACTTAATCTTAGTGGGAATTCCTTTACATCACAGTGATACATTTCTATTACACCATCACTCTGGATGGGCTATTGTAAAATTTACATTGTAGGAATTATCATTTCAAATAGAATCATAAAAAAAGTAATTTTCTATAGGCTGAAAGTGTTCAGCCAATCGTACAGTCAAGGAAACTGATTACTGTGCCACTTTGTACCTTTTCACAAGAAATGTCACTGTGACACTCCATACTTTCTACTAATCAAAGCAATATGAAACTCACTATGCAAAGATTCAAAGTGGGACAGGTATCAATTTCCTTGACTGTACCATCGAACCAATTGATTACTGACCCACCATAGAACCTCTTCACAATGAACGTCATAGTGACATTGCATTGATTGACAAAGGAAATGTTTATGACGTTTATTGTGACAACGTTCTACGGTGGGTAAGGAATCAGTTGGTTCTATAGTACAGTCAGCTGCAGAGAAAGGTAACCCCCTAGTAATGAGACATTGTATGGGCGGGGGGTTACTTTTCTCTGCAGCTGTCCGTACATGTACCTTAACTGCCAGTCTCAATCAATATTCTATCTATCGGAGATAGAAAAATATCACTACCATATATACTTTCTTCCCGTGGGTGTCGTAAGAGTCGACTCTGGGAAAGGGTTAGTGTATTGTGGGCGATGGGCTAGCAACCTGTCACTGCAATATCACGTTTAACCATCTGATTACCCTGAAAATGCTAAACGTGGCACTGGATTTTTGACTTCATGTGCTCTGCCTACCCCTCTTGGGAATACAGGCGTGAGAATATGTATGTGTATGTGTAGAAAAATATCACAAAATGGCAGATATATTCGCCTTATGCGGTCACCGCACGTGTTTCAAACTACTTCGGTCAACGAATGTCGTCTTTACACTGGACTGTCCGCTGTCACCTAGTTGGGCTGTGTAAAAACTGGAAACTAACCACAATCTACCCCATTTGGGATGTCAGTTATGATGTTTACGTAGTGAGAAATCTGATATTTTGAGACCAGTATTTAAGGCACGAGCGCTAACACAATCGCAAGCAACTATCAACAAACAAAAGACGAACTCACTTGTATACGACATGACGAGCGCAGGCAGGCTCGGGAAGGTCTGATTCGTCGCTATGTAGAATCCCCCATTGTCCAACGGCTTGATCTTGTAATGCTTCACATGGTACCCTCTGCCTTCTTCCCAGTCTTTGACGCTGAGGCTGAATCCGTGAGGGTTGTGTTCCGCGGGCCGCACGAGGAACGTACCCCGAGGATTGCTCTCTGCTAAGAGCAGTTTGTCCGCTTCCTTTCTTGATACGGTTGGGAAGAACCAGCTGGAATGTGACGATGGCCTTTAGCAGAAAGGTCAGGTTAGAAATTGTGGTGGGGTCGGACCGTCACCTTTGTTTCCCCAAGCGTTGAAGTAGTTTCTCCAGATGGTTGTTAAGCCTTTTTACAGCGGAAGCCTATGAGCCCAAAGCTTGTCTGTTCACGGCAGATGTTAAGCCCCTTTGAAGTATTTACGTGACAAAAGTTTTGGGATTTTCCTCCCCGGGCGAAGTTCACTGGGTTATACATACGCTACAGAGGTTTCGCATAAGGAAGCTGCTGGAATCGGTCAAATAGTATTTGTCCGTTATATTTACCTACTAATCGAAGATTCCCACCTTTGTATTATACCTAAATCTACTGCCCATATTTCTTCATGCAACAAATGAAAGTATAACGCCATAACACCTCTATAGAGATAGCGAATAAATTCACTGTTCGTAACCCTTGGATACTGTTGTGACCGAGTTGCAATAAGCAAAGAAATTGTTCCCCACTCCTTCATTCTGGCGTCAGTGAGCATAGAACCAATAGAGACGATATGTGATTATTTTGTTTAGAAAACAATTCTTCCGAATTACTGTGACATACGAATTGTTTGACATATTATCACTTGACCAATTTAGCTGGAATTGTTTTTTGAATATTATGGCTAAAACACGCGCATAGGCACTCGACTCACTAATAAAATCTCTAACGCGTACCAGAACAGAATGAACTCTTCTTTGGGCTCTATGCTCGCATCCGAACACAGCCAATGAGACGTCAAAATCCCGATCCCAAAGCAAACTAAACCATACTCACTCCTCGCATTCCACAGAGCTCTCTTCAGCCACAAAGTTGACTGGCACGAGCCCCTCCCGCCTGGTGGTGAGATGTAAGACTCGCCACCAGTCCGACTCGGCATCGTTGAGGACCTCCATCCGGTCTCCCTTGCGGAAGGAGATGTCCGAATCGGCGCGGGCTGTGTACGCGCATAGCGCTTTGACGACGCGGCGCCCGCCGTTCGTTATGCCTGGAAAGGGTTTGGGATTTTGTCAGTTCAGAGTTCAGGGCAAGTCGAGCTGTGTAGAAAAGCTTCAAAACTGTTACTGTATCCTGCATGAGATTTCGTCTGCGCAGCATTAGTATTAGAACTTCATGCAACTGCTACATAGTGGCCTTAGAACATGAATGTGAGTTAACTATGGGTTATGGCCTTCCAAGCAGGATGTCATGCGTGTGTAATGTGTTCAAATTTATACCACGGTAACAGAAAAAGTTATGAACCCAAACACAAATGCAAAACAGTTCAATGTTATGAGCCTACGACGGAACTGCCCAAGCCCTCAAAGTGAGAGGTGACCTGTGTCTAACAGTGGGTTCTTTATAGGCTGAGTATTGATGGTCTTTTATTTAGATCCGAAGGTTGTGTTTTTTCTGTAATCAGTTCCAAGTTTGAACCGCTTCCCGGTTACCAATTGAGTAGCAACTATAAATCGAATGAAAACACAACAACGGTAGTAGAATTCTTTTGGCCCAGCCAGAACCGTCTTGGCAGAAGGAAACTCTTCAAGGGTTGATCTGTATCCCAAATGTCGTCATTACGATCAAAACACGAGTTTCTCTCGTCTGTTAAGCATCTTTGTATGGGAACGATATTTGTCTTGTCAATCACGATAGTTGTGTAAACGTACCGCTGGGAGGCGGTGTCTCGCATATTAACGCAGACGAGAGTGACTCGTATTTAGATCGTAATGACGACACGACACATGGAGTACAGATTGGCTTGAAATTTGGAAAAAGAAGCAATCGAAAGTGACAGTTTTATAGGTTATTTGGACTCACATGTGCCAGGGTTGCGCGTGCGCACGATGTCAGCGGTCCGGCGGGAGACGGCGCGGTTGTTGGGCTCGCCGGTGTACCGCGTCTCCAGGGACGGGCACGCTGTGAACCCTGGCTCATTCTTCTTATACGCCGGGTACACTGGAAAGAGAGGGAACTGTTAGTAGACCAGTAGAAACAGGAACAAATACTTTTCATGGGAGCTAAAACGTTTTCAGAGTGTTCTAACACACTCACAATTAAAGGGGCTAATCTTACTACTTTACTATTTTCCCTTAGGCTGAGTGGTTTGGCCGATGGAACAAAAACAAATAAAAGTACAAAAACTAACTCAAGAAAAAAACGAAAAGTAAGACAGTGGTTCCCGCATAAATTTTTCTAGGTAAAAGCGATGCACGAACTCACTCCCACCATTTAAAATCTTCCCAAGTTTATTGCCGACCACTATAACTGTACCACCGTCAATGTATCGGCAATACTTTTAGCGGATGTTTCAATTTACCACCAGACTTATTTGCTCGCCCTTGCTTCGCCAATTGAAAAAAAAAGCAAACAACAGCGTTCTTATTACGAAATCCGCTTGTGATGGGGATCGGATTAACGGATCAAATAGATTGTCTTCTGTTATATACTTTCTAAAACTATGTCACTGATGAAGATTAGAAAATAAAAAGGAAATACAATCCAATAGGTGTATCTGTTAAGTTTTTAATTTTTTAATTTCTATCAACGCACCACGCTTGGATCCGACCAACTCGAACGGTCCTCCGAGCCGGATTTACATTCATCTCCATTCAGTCCTCATCAATGCAACATGCAAGGTCATGGCGGCATACGATAGTCATTTTGAATGCGCATTGTTTGTTTATACCATAGCAACGTTAGCATTGGCGTCTGAACAGAGCTCCATTCAGAGTCCATCCTTTATCTAGAAACCGCTGGCACCGAGACGATTACACTTGACCGGTGGTAAATAGGTCTTTGGCCTTACTTTATTATTAAGTTTACGCGTAACGAATCGGTAATTTACGAGCAATTAATATTAGCTGTACGATTTCAAACAATGGCCGCGGCCTTAAAACACTGATGTGCGAACAGGGGAGAACATGTAAATTGAAGCTAAGTGTGAAGCTCTTTAGGAGCCGTGCGAATCTTGGTCATTGTTCTTTTAAAGGAGAATGCCACGGTCCGTGGTTCTAGAGGAATTTTGGCTACCGTGCAAGTGGGGTATAACAAATTAAGTGAATCGAGAGGCTCCCAGGAAATTTTGCAAAATTATGATTAATTAAGATAGGAAACTCTGTCCAACAAAACTTCCGACAATAACTTTTGTTTTGGTTAATTACCAAGAGCCGAAAAGTAATTGAGATGGAATTTAAAACCACTACAGTAATTTTGATGAAAGTTGTGCTCCGCTACAACGGCTCAAGGGATTTAGGTAGTACCTACACGACTCTAGGATAAATAAAATACTGTTTCGCAACAAACTTAAGCCTAACTTGGGAGAACTGCAATTACGCATAAAAGGACTTTGAACTTAGTCAGATACCTTTGTTTTTCACCGATTTAAAAAAGATGCGTACTTTTTTTATTAGTCTGGATTTGTGTCCCACTGCGGGGCAAAGGGATCTATCTCCATTGAACTTCCAACTCTAACTTTCGGCACTAGAATCTGGCCAGTCAGCTCTGCCAGTTTAACACTTAGATAGGTATATTAATAGCAATAATCAGTGTTCCTCGCGTCATCACACATTTACGTAGACACGAAACCGCCATCAATGACTATTGTAGAACTGGTTTATCATCATTACGTGTACAAAGCATGACGCGCAGCTTTAGTCTGATGTCGCCAACGTGGAATATGAATTATGAATAGCACCACCTACTATAATGGCACATTATTGTGGCTGACTGAGAAATAACGTACTGCCTGAACCATTAATGTTAGAGACAGAAGGATGGAGTTTTCCAAATTCTTATAAGGAAGCGAAACTATCTACAATATGTACATTTTGCTTGTAAGAGATGATATCTGTAACTGAGTGATCAATAGATACTGTTTATCGAGATAATGCAAACTTCACACGGGATTGAAACAAAAATACATAACTGTCTCGCCTTATTCCCTGCGGGGTAGGCAGAGACAACAGAGTGCCATTCGCTCCTATCCTGACATACTTCTCTGGCTAAAAATAAAAATATAATAGCTGAATTAAGAATGGAGTGCCTATTTTGATTCCGCTAGGGGCTTTTTTTTCCGGAAATAAATCTGGAGGACATCAGCAACTTCACCTTTTTCCATTAAAAACCAGTCGATTTACATAAATGTTTACCTAATGCTATCTACGCATACGAAGTCGTTGGCAAAAGGAGTATCTATAGAGCGGTAACACACTTACCCAAAGGTCGTTCGGGGTCGTGGCGGCGGCTGCAGCATTTGTTACCCATGGCGCGGCGAGCCCGCTACGCCGCGCCAAGCTGCTTCTGCAACAATCAGAATTACCGATAAAGCTGGTGTAATGTATGTATAGTATCTATGTAGGTACATGAACAAATAACAAATCGTGTCAGCAAAAGACCTCACACGCTGTAAATATAGCTCTCTCGGAGTTGGTTATATTGTGGAGTTCCTATGACGATAATCGCCGTTTACGCCATCAACGAAAGAAATAAAGAGGCATTATTATAAACCCGACACCACAGAGTTAAAAAAAACTGGTTGCCTGTAAAGTCGGTATACGGGCGAAAGTTTTACGTGACAACGACTTTGAGTGGTAAAATAATTTTAAAGTGAATATTCATTCGTATAGTAGGAAGAAGGAATATTCGGCCCAGAATACCTTTTTTTACCATTCCGAGTCGAGACCTTAGTTCCTTGGGGTTCCAGCGCCACCAACTTAATGAAAGAGCTCTCCAAGCGGCTGGTTGATGCAACCGGAGGCCGAAGAGCTGGCAGCCACCTCGCTCAACGCATCAGCATTGCGATACAGCGAGGAAACGAAACCATACCTCGGGGGTGCATAGATTAGATGTTTAGAGACGATGTTTTAAACGTAATTGAAGCCATTACTCAACTATTTCTTTTGCCAAGGTAGGGAAGAACAAATTACAAAACCGTAAAACAGAAGATTTAAGTTTATTTTTTAAGTTAGTTGTTTATAATTTTAATTGTTTTTGTTTTGTACATATTTTTCTAAATACAATTGTGAAGCTATCCAAATTGAATTTTATTTCAGACATATATCTATTAGTAACAACATCATAAGGGACGGGTCTACCCTTACATATATTAAACGTTTAATTTAATAAATAAATTACTACAGCATATTCAAACGTGTCGTCGCAATTTAGAGGTATATTTTTATACTTTTTCTTTTAATTAAATCATTTAAGCTCGTATACCAATTATTTTAAATTAATTTCAACGCCATCTAGCGGCAAACCCGTGAACTCACACAACCCAGGCTGGCCTAGGCTACCTTATGTCCTATACGATTTGACATCTTAACTTAAAGACTTACCGTACGTCATAAGAAAATACTGATGGAATGCTTCCATTTTTCAAAAGTTTTTTTTAATTTTATTTAATTATATTTTTAATGAATTACTACAGTATATTCATTCAATATTTTAATATAATTAACATATTTTATATCACTTAATGCACTAAAAAATAAAATACAAAAAGAACTCTTTCGAACCGGATTTGAACTAGCGAACTATGGGTTCAGAGGCGACCGCTATACCAACTGAGCTATCGAAGGCTTAGAAATGAAGTTGAAATTCTGATAAACTTTCTGCAACGTACTGGGCTGTCCCATAAGTAAAGAGACAAAATTGAAATGAAAATATTTAGTGAAAAAATATAATAAAGTACTAACATTTACAATAAGTCCAATTAAAAATGTTGTTTTATTTGTTATTTTATATTAAATTTGCTTGTGTAATGCCTTTATGACCAATTTTTCTCAAGTTTATTGCTGCTAGCCTCATTATAGCTTTTCAGGACCTAGTTGCAACAACTCTAGCTAGTCTAGTCCATCGATGTTAAAATCGCGTCAAAAATTTAGGTTTTTCTAATTGTTTTTTATATTCTCGTTTGAATAAATACCAAAATATTTCAATATCACGAGCTTGGGGAACATTTGGTGCGTTACTTTGTTTTCGTATAAAGTCTTTCACCGCAGCCTCTAAATGTTTGGTGGCATCCGTCGCGTAATGGCATGATGCCATATCTAGCCAGAATATAATTTCTGCCCTTTGATAATATTTATCAATGAAGGAAATTAATCGCTTTATTATAAATTCTCTCAGGTAAATGCGAGCGTTCATAGAGCCTGTGTAAATGTATGGTTCAGACGTATTATCACTCTGGTCTATGGCTTGCCAAACAAGGTATTTATGGAAAAATTTCGCCTTTGGTGCGAATTTTTGAGAATAATCAACAGCGTTTCGACTATTCGCGAGACAGTATTGCTTCCCAGGAACATCCGTTGGATCCACGGGTACGTAGGTCTCGTCATCAATTATGAGAATTTTTCTCAGTGTTTTTTCATACACTCTTCGGCATCCTCTTTTAGCTCGCGCTTCTTGATCTTTAATGTATTTAGGAGCAGATAATTTTACAAATGCTTTAAGCTTGAGGTCGTGTCTTTACATTCGAGTTATACTTGACTTCGATATTTTCAATTTATCCGCAGCGATTCTAATATACATTGATGGGTTGTCTTTATGAACTTTTTTTACTTTATTTATGTTTTTAGCTGATGAAACAGTGCGTTTTCTTCCGGAAATGTTCTCGTAAATATATCCGTGCGTTTCTTCAGAATGCTATTTAATTCGATATAAGATAGTTTTCTGACTCCGTCTGGAGAAAAATGCCGTATCGTGTCTGTTTTTCCATGACTTTTATAAAACTGAAAAATTCTCTTTGCAAATACTTCGTATTCAGCTCTCTTCATTATTAAAACTAATAAAATACTTTCGTAATTCCCGCGTAATCTGACAGATCTAATGCCAATGGCGGTCATGATAGTTATTTTTCTTAAAAAAGCACAAACATTTTCAGCTAGATTGAAATTTCAAATTTGTCTCTTTACTTCTGGGACAGCCTTTAATTGGTTTGCTGGGAATGGGACGCATAAAATAGTATGACGTCATCGTAACGTTACCGAACGTTACACTTTTTCATAAGGGACTCCCAGCTCAACCTAATTTAAGACGTTGTCACGTCAAAAAATGTAGATAAATGAAGGATTACCAAAATAAACACGATCGCTTCCTCTGCGTAACATAACATTACCAACACAAAATGTCTGGGAAACTGTCGTTACACAAAGGCGTCAGTAAACTTTTGGTTTAATTAAAAGGAACTATGTAGCTACCTTTTTTTTAAAAAACGACTCAAATGCGATTTAATTCAAATTGTAGGTAGAGCGTGTAGTTTACGTACCCAAAGACGTAGTTCAGTTTACAATCTAAACGAAATGGCATTTAGACGTGGTAACGCCTCTGATAGGTTAAAAAGATCGTGTAATTCAATGTGAACCATTAAAAGTTTGGGCACGCGTGTTAATTAACAAGTTCGCAACTTGTTTGTTTGTACAATTAATTACTCCAATGCAGGGCTCAGTGTGAAGTGAAGCAGACTTTGAAACTTATTTTTCAATTTTAAATAACAACCAACTCAATTAAGGGCAGCTACAATGAAACATTTTGATTGGATCTGAATTTATTTTCTGAATGCGCAAATTGGTGGCGAAATACAAAAAGATTGCTAGGCGCGGCCATATTGAATAACTTTGCTTGATGTATCGTATCGAGTAAAATAACTAAATGAAAATTCAGGACTGAACGTAATTAGTTTGTAGTGCTTTATAAGTTAACTTGAACTAAGTTCTCTTTGCTCTAGACTAGATTATTATATTAGGGATGCGTAAAGAACTTTTCGATTCTAACTTGATTTACTTAGGTACTTGTTCAATAACTTGGCTACTAGTAGCTAAATCAATTTTACTTAATTATAGCTTACTAACCTCAGAGGTATGTACCTAACTGACTTACATAATAATCAGAGTGATCAAATATTAAAAAGTGTATTGTTAAATTTTGGTATGCATAAGTCCAAGGGCCGAGTAAACACGATGTTTTTAAATATGGTAACGTAATCAGTAATCATAATAGTGAAGTAAATCTATTGATTTCTCAATCCCGTAATCTTCTGGGAATGTGCTGATGAACTACTGTTTTCAAAACATAATCCAACCAATTCAGCTTGATAGAAAAAAATAGCAGTCAACTCTAAAATAAACTTTCAACTCTACTCGTTGTACAGAAACCAAGACTATTATTTGTATTTTTATTTTATTCTAGTGTAGTACAGGTTAACTTATAATTTAACGTTTTTTGTCATGTCTGCCTTACTTGAACTTTGACCAAAAGTGCTGTTCGCGTAAATTTTTACTTTGTGTGCGTTACGTAAAAAAGTTAGGTAGCCTCTTAATAAGTTTTTTGATTATGATCAGGCTCTCTTAGTTCGTTACGCATAATACCTATAGGAAGTCACGCGTAATAAGTAAGTTTATTTTTATCCAAGCTTACCTGCCTGCTATTTTTTGTTAATGCTTTGTCATCCACATCCATACCAAAAAAGCCTAACTCGAAGCGCAATTCGACTGACTATCTTGTTGCTTTTTACGTAACACCTAGGTACATGAATATTACCCAGAAAAAGCAACTTTAACTTTTACATGCTCAACACAAATGTTATTGAAAAGTGATAAGTGAAAATAAATAAACCTTTGGACCCAAATCGCGATTCCATCTTTTAGCAATCATGCCAACTTACTCAATACTGGGACCATAGTATCTGGCGGACATGAAAAACGCATTAGTGACGCGATGATAGACAAGACAACAGACATATCCAACATGCACCTCGTGAATGAGAATCGATGAAGCTCTCTATATCCACTGATTTCTCTTTCAAAGTCCGTTTACATTTAGTTTTGTGTAAAAATTCAATGCATTGGTATGGTAATCAATCATTTAGTTGCTTTTCCTTGTGATGTAGGGTTTAGAATAACACCTGTCCATTTCGTCCGTGCATGTCGTAAGTGCCAACTGTGGTCTATTTATTAATCTCAGATAGTAAATTGACAAGTGCAAATGTCTAATTCACAAATACCTAATGCTACCACATTTTTGCAGCCTGGAAATGATTCAAGTGCAGTGGTTTCCCCTGTTATATTATAAGAAAAAAATTGATTTTCGTTACCAACCAACCAAGTTCCATTGTTTTTTCTTTGGGATAACATATCTACCTACGAAAATCGAATGAAATAAAATTCATAGCTAGTTTTCGATAGTGGAGGCAATGTAATTTTAGCAATTACATCTGTTAAAACCTTAAATTATGCTAGGAGTGGCAACGAACAACAGTCATAGTTCCGTCTATGTTGCTTTTCGTGAGTTCTACCTACCCCATTTGGACTACGGGTATGACGCATGTATGTATGTATGTATGTTATTTCGACCACCAGCCAAAAGTTAATACGTCACTGACAAACACAAGCAGGGACAAATAAAACAAAAGAAACGCTCGTTATTTCTACGCCAAAAAAAAAAATTAGGTCGAATTGAGAACCTCCTCCTTTTTGAAGTCGGTTAAAAAGAAACCGTTTGCGATCAAAACTGTAATCAGGGGCGTAGCTACCAAGGGGCTAGGCGGGGCAGTGCCCCGGGGCCCTCGAGCTC
>BHDV01023187.1:57704-109857 GCA_005406045.1 Adoxophyes honmai | reverse complement strand
TGTGGGGCCCCATTTTTTTATTTGCCCCAGGGCCCTTGGTTACCTAGCTACGCCACTGACTGTAATAATTTCGTGTGTAACTATTGAAGAATTTCGTGTTTCTCTCTCATTACATCACTGAAAATAACAGACAATACCGTTGAAACTTGCTAGCAGGTAAAAGCTGAAAACATCGTAGAACTATTTCAGTCTAACAATGGAACAGAGCTACTAGGATTCACGTCATGTTGAATGTTCGCTTCTCGTAATAAAGGAATGTAACTTGAACATTGTCATTTTCGGATATAAAAAACATGAGCCAACCTTGTGTACGTAAAGACAAAAACGAGTAAGGAATAGTTAATTATCTTGGACAGCCAGTACGTTTACAAAAACCCCTCTAAATTTCTTCCGTGGATGTCGTAAGAGGCGACTAAGAATAAATAGGTGAAGGTAAGCTATAGAGGACGAACTAGCCTCCTATCACTATTAACTTAAAACCTAGAAATATGCTGGAAGTTGCAGCGAAACGTAAAATTGTCATGGTTTTAACTACGTAAGGTTTCTTACGCTCTGTCTACCCTTTTGGGAAAACAGGCGTGATGTATGTGTAACCAGTACGTATTTATTATACTAGCCTTGAATGTTATCAGAAGATAAATAACATTCTTGTCCAAGATGAGATTCGCCGGGGTTTTTTGTATATAAACAGAAATACTGGGTTAGCCAAACAAACGGTATCTCAAAATGATAAGACTGAGTTAGCGAAGTTTCCGGCATTATAAAAAAAACAGTTAATTACAGACGAAATACCTATATGGTAGAATAAAGAAACCATTGAATTCTTTGACGAGTCTAATGTTTACCACACCATTACAGTTGACAGCATTAATTGTATTACTGAATACCTAAATATAATAATAGGACGTTTCACAATCTTAAAGCTAAGAAGTGAAGCTGAATCAATTTATGTGGCATGAAAATGAAAAAAAAAACATTACTAGCTAAGGCTACTAATATTGTAAATAAAAATGGCTCATTATAATGTCTCCAGACTATTTATGGAAAATAACATAAAAATTTCACAGGATGTTTGACAAAATACGATTTTTAGGTTTTTATTTAGTATGTTTATAGATTTTTATTTTATTATTAAAACTATACGAACATATTCTATAAAAAATGAAAACCTTGAATTTCGCCTGCCCGGGGTAGCGATCCTAGTATGCTTGCGGCATATTATTATTTATTTATTTATTTATTTATTTTATGTTATTTATTACACTCTCTTTTAATCCACTGTTGCTCGCAACTCCGTCTGACTGCGTAATGTTTTTTTCTCACAATCCCAGGGGATCTATGTACTTTTCCCGGATAAAAAATTAACCTACGTATTAATCCTGGGTGTAAGGGAAGACACAAAATTTCATCAGAACTGGCCATGTTTGGGTGGTAAGCGGTAATAAACGCACACACATTCACAAACTGTTGCATTTATAATATTAGTGTGTATGAACCTTACTAAAGTCATTAAAGCTGTTATGAGTCTTTGCTACAAGCAGGCACATTCTCATTAGCCATGTGGTGGTTACGATAAACGTAATATGGTGCTGGTGTTTTATCGGTCGCTTATCCGCATGTACAAATTCTTATCACTGTTGTGATGGATAATGACAAATTCCCACGCCACATATGTTTAAACAACAGCACTGATATTACAAGTCTAAGGACAGGTATTAATGTTTCGGATGTAATAACAAAAAAAACTTTAGTGTACTTTTTTATTTTCAAATCGTGTGGTGTCGGGTTTATAATATCTAGCACCACTCCATTTCTACCGCTGGTGTGGTAAGGGACGGCTAAGGAAATTGCATCTATGTTTAAACCTAAAATTATGTTAAAAGTGGCTACGAAACGTGAAGTAGTCTTTGTTTTGTTTCTTTAGAGTTTCGTGTGCTCTACTTATTCGGTCTAGGAATACAGGCGTGATGTAGGTATATAAATTTACAAAAAAAATAAGGCAATACAGATATAATAAACAAAAGCGATAGGAATCTCAGCCCGTCAAGCCTTGAATGGTATAATTTAGACTAGACTCCGTAGTACGGAGTCAGTTTAATTTAATTACCAGCATAATATTTTTCTAAGCCCTTATACTATAAGCCAGGGGTTCCCAAACTATGGGTCGCGACCCACTGGTGGGTCGCGAGAGAATATACAGTGTGTTACCGACGTGCGGGCATTTCTTGAAGCAGTGTTAAGAGATGCGGTTTGTTAATCTACCCATTAACTTAATTGCATTAAAAAACAAAATTTCAAATTGCGTTACTTTTCTAAGAAAAGTTTAATTGCAAGCAATGTACAGTAAAGTTTCTGTCACAAAATGACAAATCTAATGTCATCTTAGTATTAACTGGAAGTTAAGTGAAGTTAAGTTACGCATACATTGAAGACTCAGATAATGGAAGATTTGTATTTGTGGCTTTATTTGAAATAATTGTGATATGCTAATACTTGCAAATGATTGCTAATTTGATACATTATCGTCAGTTTTAATAAATGCCCGCACACCGGTAACACACTGTAGAGTGGGCCCAGCCAATAGATCGGCACACCGAATATGAAAGTCCTCCTCCGTTTTACTATACGGTGGACAATAAAACTAAATACCGAAATTCATAAATTTAACATAATCATGATGTTGAAGTTGATGTCAACAGTGATGCCGAAACATAGGAAACAATTTCAAGTTTCGCATTGAGATAACTTATTGGTAGTTTTTAAATAAGTACTTAAAAAATGTGTTAATACTTCGTTTGTATTTTGTAAAATCCTTTATTCATGGGTCTCAACTTTGTAAACTTGTATTAGGTGGGTCGTAGCCCAGACAACTTTGGGAACCCCTGCTATAAGCCTTAAAGGAGATACATTAAGGTATGTTTTGTCTGCCTAACAACCTGTCCGTGTTTAAAATAGCGCAGCTCAATGTGTATGGTTTTGCCTATTTAACGTTGCGTGTGCTCTGCCTACCTTATTCGGTAATACAGTTGTGATGAGTATGTTATGCAGCATAATTGAATAAGAAACATATATTATATCATTTGTATCATCAATTTTATTTCAACCTGTATAACATGATTTTGTTTCACGTTATTAATAAAACGGATGTTTCATCACGAAAACATGGAAAGTTGCTGAAGAAGAATGTGGAAATCGTTTAAAAATGTAACCGCGATTTTATGTCTGGGTAATATTTTATTTTGACGCGAACAGTTATTCTTGCACGTGACTAGAAATCCGTTTAATAAAATGCCAATAACCAGGCGAAGAGATTAAATTTTTTTTTGGTGACTACTTTCAACGTACGATTAAGTTGACAATATTTGGAAAATCGAGACTACAAAGAAAATTCTCTTTGAAACCACTCACGAAAAAACGAATCAAAAACATTGGATGCTTATAAAAGATAAATATTTATTGTAGCGATACAGCGAAGGAATTTAGCTCAGGCGTCGATAAGTCTTTTGAAGATTTCGAATATTGCTTTGCTTTATTTATTTTATTTAGAAAGGGTTCCAGTCATTCACTTACTACAAACACCTGTGCCCCGATTGAATAATTTATGAGTTTCATAAAATAACTTCGGAGACGGGTCGAAATAAGAAATATTAATAGGCTCTACAATTTAGAACTAACTAACTAATCGATTATAATCTTGCAAACAATAATCATATTGTACAAAGCACAATACCTTGCTTTTTGTTCTTTATTCCTGACATAACAGCTGAGGTATCTTTGCCGTCAATACATAGAAAGTTTATGGGCAAAACGTGACGGCAGCCATTTCCAACAATTCTGTATCGAATCGTAATGTTATCATTCCGATGAAAGACATTTACTGCGTTCCTCATAATGTAGTCATAATATGTCATTGTTTCGCTTATTACTACCGGTATTAGGTTCGTATGAAAGGAAACCTATGAAAATAAAGACTGAAATTTCCAAGAAGATACTTGAATAAGACATTTATAGATCACATAGAGAATCAGTTGACAGCAACAACAAAATTGAGCACAGATGAGGCACAGACCTATAAAGACGACAAATATTCATCAACGTTTTACTTACAGACAGAGACTAGCCTAGACACCTGGAAAAATTGAAAACAAAAGAGAAGAAAACGCAGACAGCGAATCTTTGTCTACATAACGAAAAATAATGCATAAAAACGGCTAAAAAATCTCAACAATATCAATATTTAAAATGCAGATACCAAACGTGAATAACCATTTATGGAATAATAATTTAACGTTACTGTATAGCAATATGACTTACAACCGCCTTGATTCCAAGTATCAACATGTCGATGGTAACAAAGCATAATGACATTTTGTCAACAATTTCTCACGTGTGTGGAATACAAAACGACGTCCAGTCTGCCAGCATTTTAAACAACGTTGAGTTTCAAAAACAAGCATAGTTGAACCTCATAAGTCAACGGCGAAATGGTATCTAAACGAATCGTGTAATCATTACACGCATACAGAAAAAAACATGAGTATTAATAACGTTTAAGCATTTGTTGCAAGCTACTAGAATTCTATTCTTAGTAATGAGCTTACGCAGAAGTATTAATTCCCATGATGAACTCGCGTATTTGTAAACAGTGGTATTTGAAACTTTAGACGCGTCAGGCTAAGCAGAAGAGGCCGAGTACCGCAGTAATTTAACACCGACAAACAATACAACGGGTGCCGGCTACACGCCGAGCCACAAGACCAGCGGATCGCAGACGAGAACTTAAATAAACTTCCTTAGATAATATCAGACTATCACGCAATTTCTGCTTTTGATGATTGCCTTCTTGGAATAGTTGGGATCAAGACAAACATGTCAAATGAAAGGATGGCAGTTTGGTAAATAAAAGAGCTCGACTAAACAAGAATAAAAACCCTACAATGTCAATTAAAACCGTGGAATAGTACGAGCAGTGTTCACTCAGAATACCCTTCTCGTTCGTGATCCAATTTGTCAACTGCAGAAATTCGGTCTCGAAATTTTATAGCCCAATCTCAAGACACGAGAGGGTAAACAAACCATTTTTCAGCGTCACCCGCACCTTACTGGGGAGACTGGTGGGGCAAACTACAGGCGTATCGATAAATCGCAACATAAATAGCAACGAGCCCAATTTGCAAGCAGACGTACAAATTGTCCTTCCGAGATTGATCGCTCGCTTTGTAGCAACCCAACACAAACCCACCACCATGTTTCATATAAAAGTGACGCCCACACGAGTAATGGCTAATTGAGAAAATATCCACGAAACAGAAACAATAGAGCAAATTAATCGACGTTGGCGAAAGATAAGCAGCATCCCTAAAAGTAATTTGTACAAGGACCATCACGAACATTTTAATTAAGAATTTTCTCCGCGGCCAACATTGGTCTAATTTAAGCCTGATTGATATGAAATTTTGCGATTAATTATCACGGAGTTGTTGTTTACAAGTAATTTTAATATCCGTAGAACGATGGGCAAGCGATTTATAAAGGTATTTGAAAAAAATATTTTTTAATCAACTGGACAAGGAAGGTTAAGCGCAATATGAATCAATTAATATCAGATTATCGGACTCTTGATTATCTTTATAAAATGTTTTGTTTTGCTTTAAATTTTCAGCTGGTGCGAAGTGAAAAGAAATGATCCAAATGCAATGAGTTGCGGAGTCCAGAGGAGGAAAGCGAAGGTGATGGTGCTAATGCTCAGGGCAGTGCGGGGGACGAGACGCCCCAACCACCTGTTCGCGCCAATCAATAACATCACCAACGCACCATTGTTCTCTGAACCCTCACTCGACGACGGATCCGCTCTAAAGCTGAATAAATCAGACCCTGCTCATGAAATGGCTTTAAACTATAAAAGAGTTCAACTCACGCAAATAGGTGAGCGACATTTATCTCCCTATTGAACACGCTCGTGGGTAACATATCGCTTATACGATAAGCTGAACAGGCCATGTTAAGATTTATGAGAACCAGGAAGCTATTGGCGACAGATAAATAGAAAGCGCAGTAAGACCGCTATTGTCCACCGCAAAACTAAATCAATGTTCCCTAACTGATAGCTGTAAGCCCGAGAGAGCAATAAAAGGGCTTAACGGAAGCGTTGTTCAAACAGAAACGCTTTAGATAAGGGGATAATCAATACGCAAATGTTGGAATACCTGTAACGGTAAAAGGCGTGTAATGCGGGAAATTATTCGACGAACGTGACCGCAGCCGATGTAGATATAATATGATGAAGCAGCAGTAAATAATACCCTGTTTTAGGGACACGCGTTTAATTTGCTGGATCCGTTGAATTATAAAGAACATTTGGCTCGAATACCAACTTTAATATTGGTAAACCTACTCAAAGCCGTAACAAAACTTTATACTGGCGTCGCGCATGTTCCGAGGCCGGTCAATAAACCCGCCCCGGCGAATCTTGAACTTGAACCACTGAACAAATGCGGAAATACCCCCTCCCCCAATACCATTTCGAAGACAAACGCAAAATTCGTGAATTGCCTCGAGACGAAAACATATCATTGCGAGCGAGGTGAAATTTGGAAAACGCGAGACAAAGTAGAAACACAAAAATCACGGGATTGGAAAATACGTGGTAATGTATTGATTGAATTTCGTTTGATGGTCTGAAGCCGAAATATAGGCGCGCTGCGGGTGTTTTCATCGTTTTACGACTCTGTTACTTTATTTATATTCAGAAATCGGCTTTTAACATTTTGCCATTTTCTTGAGAGAAGATTGCGAGGAATATCAGAGTTACGGTGAACATTACGGCAGTCACGGTTCGTAAGGTTTATGAGCCGTAACCCTTACGCATGAATCATCAGGTTCGAAGTTAGTGATAGCTTGGCACGTTTAACTTAGAATAATTGGCTTGCGTGACAGTCATGCTGGAGTTTGCGTTATTTCTCCACGTTAACATTTCATACTCCGTGAATAAAAGGTTTATTTTTATAAGCATCAACATTTCATTTGAAACGAGACGACATATTTCAGTTTCACAGACATGAAAAAACAAATGTGTGACGTCTGACCTGACTAATAGTTTGACGAGACAAAATTATTAGGACTGGATTACTTAAATTACTAGTTAGACATAACACAACATTTGGTCGTAGTTATTCGTCAAAATATAATCATAACACTTTAAATGTATAAGCAGCTGTTAAGTCGAAACACGTAGTTTCTGTTGAACTTGACAATGATATGTATTTGGCGGACGTGGGTGTCAAGCGCAGCTGTGGCAGAGACAATGGCTTGATGTACAGAATGTTATGCCGAGAGGCTTCGACTGCGGCAGTCAATTATTGTCTGAGTCGACACCAGTTTACAAACTGTAGATGGTAATTTGTTTATGTTTGTAATCGCTAGTAAAATTTTAAAAGCGAAAGTAAGTCTAGTAACTTTTCAAGCTTTACCCATTGAACCGATTTAGTGGAAGTTCGAGTTCCGAAGAAGAACGTAGACTATTTCTTGTCACGAAGATATGCTTAATTCCCGTTTGATAACAACAAGCAAATTCTACGCAAACGGGGTTAACAATAATAACTAATTTTGCATAATGTGCCACATGTGTAAAAATATGGATGCACACCAAAATTACCGGACACGAACTAGTCGTACCTACTTGTATTTATCGATAGTTTTACTCATAATTTAGCACTAAATAAAAGAAGGGATACAAAAGTTCATAAGCCCAAACAAAACATTGTTTATGAATAATTATAAAGCAACGGTGCAGTTAGCGAAATACAGTTCAATTAGCAAGCCTTTGAAGCGTGTAAGTGCTATGCGTTAACTTCCTAACGATTAACCTAATTATGTAATTAGAAGGATCACCTTGTTGAAGTTTAGCCTTTAATGCATGGTTCAGCAAATCACATCAAACAAACATTGAATTTCAGTGAAGACCTGTTAGATCTCATGATGCTTTCCGCATTACAGTCGGATGAATCGGATGGATTTGAAAGATGTAATATTATAAATAAAAATGGTTTTATTCAACGAACCAATTTTTTCACACCCGTGGATCCCCGATCCGAGGATCGAGTTCTTCGTAGCGTGAAAACCACGTAGTTGCTGCATGCAAAAAATAAACTGATCTTACTTTTTCCACAGCATTCAACCATGTGAATAATAAGCATTATTCAAAACACATTGCACGCTCGACTGATGTACAGAGCAACTTATTACAAACGAGACATCATCCGCCGGAAGTATACCTACCTTCTCTTATAATTCATATAGGTTATGAAGAAACAATAACAATAAGTATCTTGTTCAGTTGTTTCATAACGTTGATAGTCACATTGTAGATGGCCTTTAGTATTTATTCCAGCGTTTTAATTCTTCTTGGACAAGAATTTTACATGAATAAGGCAAGAGCCTGAAAGGTGCACGGATAGTAAGGAATTTGCCATTTGAGAGACACCCACAATTCTTAGTTCTAGAAATAGCAGTAGTGAACCTGATAGGCCTTAGTAAATTCCGTCTAGCTACTAGTGATAGTGAATTGCCTCACGAAAACGTATGAACAATGAATAAACATAGATGTATTGGATTACGGATTAATTATTCCACATTCCGATGGTCATGCAATTTGCTTGTAACGTCTGTTTACGCAAGTTTAACACAATATAGTTGTTGTAGCGGCAGCGGGCAGGTATGCGTTTGTGCTGTACAAGAGCGACAATGGAGCTGTAAACAATAGAGCAGATTACGGTTGAGCCCAAGCACGCCCGTGAGGCGAGGAGAAACAGCTTCAGCAAGCTTGGTTGGATTCTGACGCCGTTACACCAAGAAACCAAATGTTGTATAAAAGTTGAAACCTGGTACTCATGTTTAAATGGCAAAAGTTAGGCACTTGGGGATAAGATAAACGCACATCACGTAAAAGATTAACAAGTCATGCGGCCTAACATCAAATAAAGCAACAAAATAACATGCATCTAACATCACATCAACCATATTACCATAGAAAATAATAATATTGCCTTCATTCAATTTATACATCAACATCATAGACCAGAAAAACAATTTATTTCGAAACGCTTTACGAATAACATCAACGTTGTGTTACACGTTAGAGCTTTTTGAAAGCATACTTAAATATTAACGATGCGCGTTTAATTATAAGCTGGTTACACATCCAGGGCGACCTTTTGGCAGTTCGTTCAATACATCAACGGGGATAGTAAAGATAAACTCGGTCCCTTCTATCTCACGCCCTAAATCTTGCGTTCAAACAAAAATATCTCGGACATTCCCCTTCGGGTAACCCTCTCGGTTTCCGCAATTTCCGTTTACCGCTCGGACATGCCGCACTTTGCAAGATACCTCGATACCTTCCAGATACAAGTAAGGTAGGTGCTGAATAAGCAGTTAATCTTGTTTATCTCTTTTGCGAAGCGTCAACGGGATCCACCAGCGGCGCACAAAGGACGGCGTGTACAGGATGAGACAACAATGCACCCGCATGGGGGCAGTTTGTTCGATAAACAGCTAACGCCACGCAACGCAGTTTCATTCCGGCCAGCACGAAATAGTTCCGCTTATCCTTTGACAAATAACACAGCCAGTGGGAATTATGTCAAGTTATTAAGTTTCAATGTAACTTTATCGTGCACTGATTAAACCCAAGTAATATTAGGTTAACCTACTTCCTGCGCCGGCACGGGATGTTTATGTCGACTCTCGTGATGCAATGTTTGCATTCAAAATACAGTTTACTGTAAACTGGGACAAATCTCGCTACTCGTATTCCCTGAAATAATATGTGGGTACGGCTAATGGGGTGAGGTATACTTGATGGATTGCAGCACTATGAAATGGCTGGAAAATTAAACATATACGAGTATACGTCTACGTACGTATTGATACAAACTACAAAGCGATTAATATTTACATAGATCGATTGAGATCAACGATCGAGAGAAAAAGAAGGTCAATTATTATAAGACCATTCATGCGCGTGATTACTAACGGGGTAGATCTTTTCTTGGATCGCGCCATCAAACATCTCAAACAATAGGTTGGCGAATGTCGAATTATCTTTGAAGCCCATTTTCACAGACATAAAACATCGCGGAAATAGCTTTTAGCAAAATAACTTTTTGTGTTCATTAGCTTATTTGCATCATTACATTACGCGGAGCGAGCGACAGTAATTTTGTATGCAAATCACATTTAGCTCTCGTTTAGGGACGATAAACTTGTCTCCGCGTTCAGGGCCACCGATTAAACTCAGGTCCTCGGTACAAAGACCCTAGATTACAGGTCACAGAGGTTATTACCTCGACCGCACGGCCGGCAATCAAATGTTCGATTCTAAATCGGCACTAGATCCAACTGGAGCACTTTGGCTGCCAACTTTATCAATTTCACTTCACCCCCCAGATTTGTGACTTTGGATACGAAAGATGTTATGAAGTCGTAGGATTACTTTATCTGCCGATTATACTTCCAAAATGACGTGACTTCCTCATTAACATCACAGAGATTAAGTAGGCTTGTAATTTTGAAGTGAAGATAACGCGAGTGATGCACAGGGATAAGTATTTCGAAAGTCGTCGGTAGGTACTTACGTATAAATTGCAACTGGTTGTGTGCAATAGTGAGATCATCATGTCGAAAACCTTTTACAGGTTTATTTTATTTGAAAACCCGCGGACAAATATAAACATCTAATTTTATCTCTTACTGCGTGGGGATTGGCATTTTGAGATTTAAAGTTGTCACATGTTTTTATCCTTGGAGCAACTGTGGAATACCTTCCCGAACGCACATGTCGAACCCATCGGAATGTTTACGGGAAGCCGGGAGCGCCCTTCTGTCGCCGATGGTCATAACGCGTGGGGCGCGAGCGATCAATACCACAGGGCTTCCCTGCTGCCAACTGCCACTGCGAGCCGCGTAGCCCACTTCCAAACGCAACTCACGACCCCACTAGTAATTACAACTCTAATCCGCAACAGAAACAATCTAATAGTTGAATTAATGTGTTGTCAGAATTATGAGCGTGGCTGATTTATCAGACGCATCGCCGAAAAGATGGTTGATAAATAAAGGTGTCGAGATTTCATGTAAGCCGAGTTGCAAAATGTAATTACACGCGGACGTAATGTTGTCCGTAACTCGAGCCACGGAAAATGCGTTAATTGTCGGGCTCATTACGGGAGCGGCGTGAAGACCGGCTTATGAGGGCAGATTCAGATCGGGCGCCGTCTATGCATTTATCTCGGTTTCCGTGGCAATGCGTCGCACGTACGTAACTGAATGAATTGGGCCGCCTCCGTGAGCCAGTTTTATTTCTCCACCATGCGGCAATTCGAGGGTTTATAACGAACCACACGAGGGTACGTCGCCGTCTCCGGTATGGGTACGCGTATTTGTTTTTTGAACGAAATAACTTTTCCCTCCCCTGATATTGGATACAAATACAACTTTGCCGTAACAAAAGAAACGGAAAGTTTATTGGGATCAGATAAGGAACACGATAAATAATACATTCGTGAAAGAACTTTGCAAATAGGACGAAATATTTTCCTAACTATATGTCAAATTGTAAAAGTGAGCAAGTTTTAATTCAGTGGATAGTTTAGTTTTACTATGACTCTCATTATCGGCTGATCGGATAAATCGATAGTCACTTAACTCGAAAGGTCATCTTAAGTTAATCTAAGCCTGGGACGGTAAGTAAGGTAGAAGAGTTCCCAGGTACGCTACCGTCCTCGCGTCCTCCACAATTTATTACCTCATTCCGGCTAGACCAGACTAACAGCCTGCGTCAGACGCTGGAAGTTTCAGGGTTCTTTTTACTACTAAACTACTTTAACAGAGGGGAGAATACGTTTGGTCGAATATTCATGTCCAAAGTTGGAGCAGCTGGAGGAAGTTTTACATCCATAGTTGCCGCAGATTTGCTTTTAGTTATGATGTTAAAACTAAACTTGTTTCTGATATTTCCAGCCAATTACGATCCTAATTTCACAAAGAAGCAACGATTTCTAAGTATTTACTTTTTATCGTCTCGTTACTTAAAATGTAGCCGAGATCCGAGATCGTGTCTCATGCAGCACAATGAAAGAAAGTATAGTTAGAAACCGACTCATCTTGCAATAATCTGCTCGGATGAAAATCGAAAACCGCAACAGCGAGAAAGTGCGCGGCGCGTACCGTATCGTTTATTAGCCATTCGCTAGCATACGGAAAGGAAATAGTCTCTGGATCAAGCTACACGAAATAGCTCGGGGTTATAACGATGAAACTAGTTTCGGAAAACAATTTCGGCATGATAGGATGTACAAGTTACGCAGAATACGGCTCGGATCCCGTATTTGATTTATATGAAACATTCACTGAAACGGCCGATGGCTAAAATGAGCCTGATTGGCAAACTCATCAAATTACTGGTATGTCCGATAAATTAATGCTTTTATGAAATACAAACATGGACACATAGAAGCCTAATTGATGATGTAAATGGAGGAGTTATGTGTATTTTGAATTAATTATTAAACTGGCGAATGACATTTACCGTGGGTAAACAAACACCGTATGACGTCAAAGCGTTGTCATTTTCCCCAAAGTAGGGAAATTGATAGTTTAAAAGTAATTTATTAAAAAAATATCCTTATTATGACCCTCGAAGAATGCGTGACGGTGATTTTCATTGATATGATAATCAATGGAAGAACCAACGCCTTACAAAAATAAACTCACTGTGTGTGATTTTATTACAACAAGCAAAATTTTAAAGGGAGCAAATTAAAGAAAGCCTAATTACTCGCAGAGAACAAGGAATAATGTCAAAATATTT
Source organism: Adoxophyes honmai (assembly GCA_005406045.1). Classification (NCBI taxonomy): domain Eukaryota; kingdom Metazoa; phylum Arthropoda; class Insecta; order Lepidoptera; family Tortricidae; genus Adoxophyes; species Adoxophyes honmai. The sequence continues at coordinate 96,989 of BHDV01023187.1, read as the reverse complement.
TGTTCTTTGAGGAAAATAACGTTAAAAAGTGAGCCTGACTAATTAACTGTTTTGGTGGAGACGACAGATATTTAGTACCTTACGTTTCCACGGCGCGTTGAAATGTGAGGGTGGATAAAAGCAGGCCTGTGCCAGAGCTATTTATAGGCACTTAGCTACAGCGAGTATTATGGTTAATGTTTATAAATGTTTACCTTATTAATTGGTAAATATATTAGACCTGTCTGGTCAGCGTAAGTGAAGAAAGGAATTCCACTTCGGTGATTTAATACTGGATATACTGCACTCATAAACAATTAAACATGAGAGGTATTATATTGACAAATGGCTAGTCGGTTGCCTAAAGCCTCTTACGACATCCATTGAAGAAATGGAGAGGTGTTATTCTAAACCCGACACCATTATCCCACATACAAGATTGAGATTATAAACTCCGTTGAAGTAAAAGTTGGTAATTTTAAAAAGTAGAGCGTATAGAGAAAACATTTAAAGGCAGTGCACAGAAATTTGCATATGACTTTTCATTAATAAAATCAAGATGAGGATGTCTGTAGCCCCGGCAAATTAGATGGCCAGATTTTTTTTATTGGGGGGAAACTACGAAAAACCGCTAGAAAAATCTTGCAATCTAACTTAATAGGTACAGTAGAGGAATGAGTTTCATATTGTCTTATTAGTAGTTAGTATGATATGTCACAATGCCATTTCTTGTGATATGGTCCTAAATGGCACAAGTATCTTTGGCCGTACTATAAACAGTACCATGTTAACAGATGCTGCAACCGAGACCTACAAAGGGACGCGGCCTTGTTAAGAGATGTAATTTACGAAACGTCCCATTAACTTAATAAATACCTCATATTATAGAAATTACAGTGTTTAAGTTGCGGTATGAATTTATGGTTTCCGACGGTACTTAGTCCAAGATCTGGTTCTGCCCGGACGCGTCCGTCCGTTGATACACCTGCGGCACAGGTGGCTTGACAAAGATGCTTCACAGTAATCAACTTACTCCAGTCATTTTAACGTTTATTATAAAGCCACAGGCGCACCTTTAGGGAATGCCGTAAGATGTTAGCTTAGCGTTAACGCCTTATATGGTACGACTTATTTAGCAGGGGTAAAGAGATGGAGTCTTATGATAATCGTCATTTTAAAAAGTACTTTCGGAAATTTACTTACTGGGAGTGTCGCTGAATATGGAGATTAACACTAATAAATACACAAAACATATTAACGTAAAACATAGCCACGTTAAACACAATTTTGTAACCTTATTCTTCGTCCCAGGTTTATGTATGTGGCGATTACACTGAGCCGTTCACCTAACACGGTCGCCGCACGTGTTTAACCTTTTGACCGCCAAAGACGCCATATCACGTCATCACAAGTCAGTGCCCGTGACGCCACGACGTTAAATGGTGCGTCGAAGTTATTGCGAAAGAACTGAAATATAAAACGCTGCAACATTTTTTCTAGGTTTACTTTATTTAAAAAAAAAACAAGCATTATCTAAGAGCCGACTCACGTCTTTGGCGTTAGGAGCACAGCGTTTCACTTCGCGCCTTGGCGGTCAAAAGGTTAAACTATGTACTTCTGTCGACGCACGTCGTCTTATTTTCAAGCTTTGTCAGCTATCGGTCGCCGAATGCGGCCGACTACAGTGTTCTTTACGCTTTTGCACGACTCAGTGTAATTATTGCTTATATCTAACATCTATCGCAATTGCTAAATGTAGCACTGGATTTTTTAATTCATGTGCTCTGCCTACCCCCCTTGGGAATAAAGGCGTGAGAATGTATGTATGTATGTATGTATCTATCGCAGGCGATGTATTGCCTCCTAACAGTCTGCAGAGGCTAAAAATGATAATTCTAATAATTTATCTAACTTTAATGTAAAATAGCACAAAAAGTGTCTATTTATAAATAACATACCTAGATTTCACAGTGATTTTATTTTCACTCCAAAAGTTTTAATACTTTTAATAAATATATCTGTAGCTTAAGATTGAACTCACAATTATGAAGAAGAAAAACAGTTACACACAGCTCCCGCAGATTACGCAATGCATACAAGCAAAATTACTGGGACAAAAATAACCAAGAGCGGCACTTAAAAGTGCGGGCCTAAAATATCCCGCAGAAGGCTCCCGCGGGCTGAGGTGGGTTAAATAAATTACACAAACATGAGGGGAATAGGTCGCTGTCTCAACCAGCGCAGGGAGATAAAGCTGACATTATTCATTTCTTTTATCTCAAATAGCCACGATAATTGTAAAAACTTGAGCAACGTAACAACTAATTTAATGTCGTTCCGAACAACCACGAAATTCAATTTCTACAAAATAAATCTGGAATCTTTGTAACAACAAAGAAACAACGGCGTGGGTGTTCCTCTGGACCTTATAAGGGTTTGCAGAATTTACAACATCTTTCACCGATAAATTTCGACGGTAAATAAGCTTGAATATTTGCTCGAGTAAAATAATATTAGTGTACATTTCTCCATCTTCCCAGAGTGGCCGAGTTTTACATAATTCAAATCTTACCCATTTTAATCAGTGTTACGTAGAAAATTTACCACATCAAATGCTGATTTCATTTCGCATACAAATAAAGCAACGAATTGGACTACTGAGTAGGCTTTTTGAACCCATAGCAAAACCATCGCACTGTATCCGATTTCGCTTACCCCATACGCATTATCCCATCCCCAAGGACTTAACGGTGTACCGTTTCCGAATCCCCACTCCGCAGCGAACTTTACTGTATGTAAATAAGTTTTACAGACTGTGTTCATAGTACACGGGCGCCGCTCCATAATTTGTGCGTAGTTCCGAACATAAAACACCCTATTGTTGGGCTCGGGAGGGCAGTTGCAAACGTTTTATGCCCTATTTTGGTGCTCAATATCGTACACCTTCCATATGTAAAGTAAGAAAAGTATGTGTGAGGAGAGGACTAGTATAAAACGGGTGGTAAAGATATAGATTGGGTCTCGACATCCGCTCCTTGCTATGTATGTCGTGGGAATCTATAAATTCACATACAGTCGCAGTTACGCAAAGAGACTTTACGGTCCGGCGTTTAAATTGCAGTCATAACTTAAATGGGTTGCAGTGCGTAGACATCGTTTAAAAGCGAGTTTGAAATTAGAATAGATATACTATCTGAGATAGAGAATGATGTAACGCGTGGTGGACATTATTTAGATACCGAGGAATCTAACATCACTGACATTTTGGGATTCGTTGAAATTGCGTAAAGTAATTTATTCATCGGAAGCCTGGATAGTACCTAACGCATAGAACGTTGCTATAGGAAAACGCATATCCGTGATCAAATTAGTATGAGTAATACGTTCGAATCAAACGAAGGGCCAGGGCCGAAGCTCGCACGATTCCTTAATATACGCAAAGTAAAACAGCCTTTGAGAAATCGCAATCACGATGCTAATCATTGTTGGGTAATCATCATTAGCTGCATTACGTCATTGAGGTTTAAGGGAACAAGAAGTCCAGAAGTTTGCATCTAATTCTAATTAGATATTAATGGACACAGTAGGCGGAGAATGTAAATCTTGTAAGTCTTGTAACATATTGAACATAAATAAAACTCAACAAACGCTGTCTAGTAAAAATAATCGTAATGAAATTAAGTTACTTGCTTAATAAAATCATCAGAATATTTAACCTTGTTATTAACATCCACATACTGATTGATGTTTATATTAATCTTGTGCGAATAAAGGATTAGCAACGTGAGATATTAACACCATCTGTAGTTTTAATTAAAGTTGTAGTTTAAATGAAAAAGACGTAGTAAACTTTTAAAATAAACACAGACATTGTAACGTGGCGAGGGTTCAAAGGAAGCCCGACGAGAGACTCGAATATTTGAAGTGTGAAATAACGGCAGAGCACGGCTAGTCGGCACGTAGTGAAAGCAGCACTTACAACTGCAGCACCAATAGCTATATCGCCAACGTTTTGAATAAGGATCGGAAGGAAATATCCAAACAAAAATTAAGAGAAGCACGACCAACGAATAGAAATAATTTCGTCGGAAGGCTAATTCTCGATTTTTCCCCCTGCAGTTATACAAACAGGCTATGAAACGTTCCGGTTCGTAACGAGGGGGAGTAAACAGTGAGCAATGCAAGACAAGCCTCGGTAGTTGCATATCAACAGAGAAAAAGTAGGTACATAAAATTTGATTTACATAACAGCCTTTCAGTATTATGAATCAATGCTGTGAAACGATCCATCATTTCCTAGACGCTGATCGATATGACTTGGTATTAGCACCCATAGCCGTGCTTTCAACCTTATTGCCACTTCCGCGACTTCACGGTAGAAACTTTACTAATAGTGGGTTCGCATAGATAGATTGTATGCTCAGTTCCTGTTATGTGCCATCGACGTTTTTATGGCAATAGCTTCCTCACGGTGACCAACCAATAATCAGCGAACATCGTATCAAAACGTGATTGGCTTGCACGTGTTCAAAACTGCCCATTACTTAATACGTAGACAGTAATGTATGTGTATGTTTTATCTAGCGACAATGCGCAGCTGCTGACCACAGTCGGAATTGGCTGATATGTGGTTATACAAGGCATTGCTACAATACTATCCAACAGGGCTATCATAGGCAGGTGTTCTTATACTAATTACTTATCCCATAAAACATGGTTTTATGTTACCCTTGTAGCTCAAAAAACTAGTGATGTTAAATGTTTTTTACGGCAGAATAAATACCTAAATTACAACTGGAAAGTCTGATAGCGGATTCTCTCGTAACTGGATTCGCGCAGCGGTAAAAAACATCAGTTCCATTGAAAGGTGTATCGAATGGGTATCGCGACAGGTTATTCGCGTTTTCAATCAATTAACTCGCTTCATATGGCCCGGCAGCCCTATAAGACTGTTCGAATAGACTGGATGTTGGACGCAGCCGGGCAGCGGCGCACGTATCACACGCTCAATTACACCAACGAGGCAAATCATTCTCTCCCTTGCTCACCAACGACACAAAGCAACCAACTCAGCCTTTCTAAACTTAAGCCCTTAAGAGAACCTTTCAGAGAATTAATCACACAGGTGAGCTGAATCTAATTAAGCAACAGCTGCCTGTACACAACGAGCATCGATTATTTACCAGAAGATTGCGAAAACAAAGACAAATTGTTTTACCTAAACGGAAAGCACATGCCGTTAAATTCTTAGCTAAATTGTAGTAGCTTTCTCGGTAAGAGCACTTAAATTGTCCTTCGTCGGCAGAATTATGTTATTCCAGCTTCGACTGAAAGGAGAGTAAAATGTGGCAGCGATATTCCAAAGGTTTGGTTTTGCCGCAAAATCGAAGCATCTGGAATTGTAGCAAAACAGCTTGCTTACATTATCGGACATTCTTGAGATCACCAACGAAGAATGTTTAATATTAGAAATCAATACAGCAGACGTTCGGTGTATGAAACGTCGGTAAAGGCAATAACCATGGAAATATTTCGCAGCTGCTGTTCATAACATAAACTGCAACATTTCTGACTAAGTCGTCGGTAAAAGAGGAATACTCGCGTGACTTTATATGTAATTACAAAATGAATTGCGAAAATTGTTAAACTCTTCACAATTAGCCCGGAGTACCGTAAAAATAACACTTTGGTTTTCCGGCGGATGAATTTAAAAAATGCAGGCCTGTGGTCGGGAAACGACAGAGAGGAAGCGCCTTGCGAGCGGCGGAGGGAAGTATTTCGCGTCGTCAAAGGCTCAGAGTGTCGCGTTGGTTTTGTTCACGACTCCGGTATTTATTAATTTCACGTATTCGCCACTTCCCTTTTACGCAATGTTAACTTTTTGCACGACAGTGGGGAAAGCGAGAATGCGACTGTGTGGAGATGGAGTGACGTTTATAGCCTTTTGAGCTCCAAACTTCGTCGAGTACGAGAAAGGATTGTGCTCTTAGACACAAGATTTGTTAAAGTTAATTCTTGAAGATATATTAAGATTACAGCTACTTCAGACTTGCGGTCGTAAAACACAAACTTACAAAATCATGTTGTTAGCTTCGCTTGTTTTTGTTAGTTTGGCTTTGATTTAAGAATTTAAGACTTTGAGAAGTGATGCAGACGAAAGCACTATCCATCCACGCTAGACGGAGCGGCAGTCAATAAATGCCAGGTCCATGAACTTGCAACTGTATTGCGGCAGTATTTTTAGCCCAACCCGTTCATATAAAACAATATCGCGACAGAAACGGCTCGTTGGTTGCTCAGCGAGAAAACGTATGAGTAATCATTGGAGCAGGAAAAAAGCGAATCGGGTAAAAAGGTCAACATACTTACCGGTTTTCTTATCGACGCCCACCTTTTTTTATTTTTGTATAAACAGGCAGTTGGAAAACGAACGTCACTGAGTAGCATTTATCTAACGTAGATTACAATATAATATTAATAAAGTGACTAGGTACCAACAAGTAAACACCATTACCGTATGTATCCAATCCAGACGCTACCTTTCACATTTCTACCTTTACAATTGTAATAAGTGAAAACTACTTTCTGCCAGTTTTTGTTCATGCAGTTACATCATAACATAAGTACACCGATATATTTATGAATGAAGAGTAAATATGTAAACATTACAAGATAAATGCGAAAGATACGAATAAAACTTTACTTAATACGGTCGTAATTCGTAATGATGTCACAGATTAAAATTTATATACGAACCGATAGGGATATTAAACATTATGACTCGGCTTGTAAACAGTAAATCCTGAATCCGAAATTGAGTCCACGCCGTAAAGATACTGCAGAACAAATAAGCGTCGAATTTACAGAGCTATTTACCGCCAGATGTTCACCCTAAAGGTTTGTAACGTTCTAACTTTATCCCACATGTAATGATGCTATTGTCCCTTGTTGGACAAAATTGGAACCATGAGCTTGAAATCTCCACTGTGACACTTTGAGAACAACTTTTGGTTTAGTGTGAAGGTTGCCATTTAGAGATACATATTGCTGAGAATGGATGTAACTTTCTAAACTTCTTTGAGAATAACATATAAATAATAGGATGGCAGAATACGGACCGGAAAATGATTATAATTGATGATGACAGTTTAACGAGCAACAAATTCTTTTAATAGGATACGTGTATAATAAAATAAGTATGATAGCAACTTTCAAACAATGAATCAATAAATACCGGAGGGTGTGAAACAAGTCCAATTGTATTTAGCAATAAATTTGAACTGAACACGAAGAGAACGCGAAGTAAGTAGGTGATGTTAATTAACAAGTAATTTAAAAACTTGAAGCTGAATGTAGTTTGAGGTTGTCAATAAAAGGTAAAGTAATTAAAGCATCATTCTCCACATCTCAACGATCTGTTTGTTCGAGAGTTCAGAAACGGCAGGTGTTGCTTCAATTGAAGTTGCAGTCTAGCGAATTTAATTTAAAGACAATGAGGAGAAATAAAATAGATGAGTGCAGGTGGGAAATAGAAAATCGGAATCTGATTGTCTGTCTGAATAATGTATCGTTGTTCTTAATACGTTGTCATGAGACGACACATTTGTAAAAGATCAATTAAAACACCGGATATTAAGAAGTACATTTTACAGAAAAACTGAAACGTGGGACTTATAGAAAATACTGGCCCCGATGTTTATTCCTGGACATGGCTTATGGAAAAATTGATGTAATTCTGTATCTGGGTCAGCAGATAGTACGTCGCATCTCGATTTCCGTTAAATGAGTCCCAATGGGTTTCGACGAGGGCACCATTCCACTCGCAACTTCATCCGGATCAGCCGGCAGGAGCGTTCAGGAAAATTTGTACGTTGAATTCCAGTGAACGTATGAATTGCTCAAATTTGTTCAATCCGAGAGCACCTTTTCACGCATGAGCAAGAATGCAATTAATTAAACTGTAGTAAATTTAAAACTGCATTGCTCATCGAGAGAGGAAAGATGAGATCCTGTATTGAGTAGAGAAACGGTTTATTAAATGGAAATAAAGAGAAATAAATTAATCCCAACCCCTTTTTATACGTTGTCGGTTTAGGTAGTTAAATCAATGTAAACAATCTTGACGTGTCTTTTTATTTAAACGTACACTTTATAAATCGAAATCTTTCCATTTTACAATTTTGGTATGAAAAAATCATTTACTTTCATGATTGAATTGTATAGTGTAACGATTTTCATTTTTAAACTGTGTATTTCAATAAAAAGACATGTCAAGATTGTTTATATTGTTTTAACTACCTAAACCGACAACGTATAGTTTGTTAAGCTCGAAAATAATTGTAGCATACGAGTTGGCAAAAAATAACTAATTCTCACAGAGCAATGATGTGTAAAAAGCTGTACACCAGTCGACTGAGCAAAAACGCGTATGAATCGTCTATACGATACTTCTCTACAAAGTTGCAGGAATTGTCAGGAATTTTCAACGCAAGCAAATGCAATTTACTTTATGAAGGTTGTGTTTAGACAACTTTCAAGCGCTTATCGTCATCAGCGACCGCAAATGGTGAAACACAATGGGCTTCTTAGACTAGCTTCTATAAGTGGATTTATGCTGCAAATAGTATGTATGCATACTCGACTACATAGATGAAATCAAGTATCTACAAACGAAATCTTGATTAAAGAACATCAGTTTTAATATTTCTTCCTTGCATTATCATATAATTTGAACCATTCTTAATAAGCTGAAAGGCATGAGCTTCACCCGTTTTTTTCTAGACGCAATTTTAATTAATATCATTAATAACTCAAGGGAGGCACTGCCCAATTTAATTACATTCATAAATTCCAACTTTGGCCATAAAGTTTAAACTTAGCGAATTCTCGTTACGTCAACGGTAACATTTTTAAAGCTTCAGGGCGCAGTTGAATTGACCAATTGCGCATTTTCCCCAGCAATCATGGCTGAGGTCTTGTTATTCCGCTAGGTGAAGTCAAACGAACGTGAGAATCTGTGCGGAGGGTGGTTCGCTTAGCTCGGACGACCTAATAGCCAGTTGCATAATAACTGCAATTAAATCGAAAACGCTGGAGGCAGCTGAGGCAATGACAATAAAATTAGTAACACAGGCCGTTGTTGTAGTGCTTTTATTTGCAACTAGCTGCCCGCCCCCACTTCGCACAGGTTTAGTTCTAATTAGTAGAGAAAATGAGAACAGTATATTTAAACATGATTTTTAAAATATGACTAGTCCCGACTTTTAGGGACAAAAAAACATTGAGACAGAGATTCTGTAAGTAAATTTATAGGTGCATACTAGATAGTGCAACTATAAGCTACGCAGTCTAAAAAGTTCGAGCCAACTCTAGGTATTCGTTTAAATCTTACCCTCTAAGTTTATGGAGCTGTATAAACAATCGGCCATTGCAAAATAGGTACATATTTAAAACGCAATCTTTATTGTATATTTAGATCAAAATGTTTGAATATGTTTGTAATGTACGACCCTTGAATCCCGACAAAGGTAGCCCATTCTTTCACTAAGAACAAATAAATTCTACCCCTTACATGTGGAACGAGTAATAAAGATGTATTGTTGTTAATATAAATAGGTACCAAGCTCACGCTGTTTTGCCGCCGTCCTTCAAACGGTTTCTATAGAGACGTTTCTGATAGGCTTTATTTTGCTACTTCGTTATTAGACTCTGTACGTTCAACCGTTTCTCGTGTGACAACAAGAGCTCTTTTGTCCCTCGAAGGGTAACAAAATACCTTCAGAAGTTGCCGCAAACTCCGAATAGTTAATGCGATGGATATCAATATTAATCAGTGGAACAATGATGCCTCGCTCTATTAAAGCAGTGTCACTTTGTTAATTACTGGTTTCGCTGTGCTCCCCTGACTTTGTTCTACGTGCCGACTTGTAGTCAGCAGGTCGATGATCCACAGTCAATAAAGTGCGTCACGCAAGGGTTACCATGTCAGTAACAGTTAATTCTATAGCTTTTCATGTGATTATAATAAACTAGCCCTAATAGCAAAACTGGCGCATTACAGGTCTTTGACTTCATAGTATACTGTTGTTTAGGGTTAAGTAAATTCGTCCAAACTTCGGAGTTAGCAACTATTTCTAAAATGTTTTACATCGTGGCAGATTCTGTGGTGTCTCCGTAAGAGTAATCGATGACTGTGAATCATGTTACGCTTCCGTTCTAGATCAGTATCATTACGCAATATCGAATTTGTAATTATTCAGAGACAGTTTCTCACCAATACAACTTCTGGTTTACATTCGTACCTGTGAACAAAAATCATATGTTATTACAAATGTATGAAGCAACAATAAATAGGACTGGAGTGGAGTTTTATTAGGACATAATAACAGTAGTGGGTAATTTTATGAGTCATAAGATTGGATCGATGCGAGAGGTTCACGTGCTAGAGAAGGCTTGAACTGCCTAGTGCCTGTAATAGCACTGGCAATAAAGCTTATTACAGGAGGCTAGCTAGCGCTATACTATTCAGATATAAAATGTGTTATATGTGATAGCTAATGGCAGTTCGTCTAGAGATTCTAGCAGACCAGATCAACAATTAATAAGCTGGTAGCTACGACGGGTACGCCCTACTTTCAACTTTTTAGCTTTCGCTACATGACAAGATAGAGAGAAGTAAAATAAGCTTTAGCTTGAAATGGAAAGTAAAGTTACGAATGGTTTTATGATAAATCCTAGCACGTATACACCGAACTAAGAGGTAGTACCTAGACTACATCCATCTTCAGTTAGGTAAATCAAATATTTTTATTTCACTCTTAAAAACAGTTGAGTCATACTGTGTGCGTTCCTGCAAAAGAAATTAAAAATAAACGAGAGTTTATTGACCGAATTAAGACAGCAAAGTTTGACTACAATAATACCTAGACTGTATGATAGATGCGTTCATTTTGGTTAACGGCCACTCCGACGAGGTCACCGCACCATAAACAACGACTGCCGTTCCAACTTTATGGTGTTTTATCAAGGTACCGTTGAGACGTCACTTGTTTTATGGTTAACACTGTTTCCGCTACAATGATTACGAAAACCGTCAACACTTGAGAATGAGTTTGTTTACTTTCAAATGGGACGTGAGCTTTGCCCAGTTCGTTTACTTTTGAACATTGCTCTCACAATTGACTGTAAGTCGTGTAAGTGAAAGTAATTACTTATTCTTATGTGGTGCTAAAACAATCATGCTCTGTGCAGATACTGCTGTCGATTTCGCCTTTAGTTAATTAAAGCCTACAAAAGCGTTCATAGATTGGAGAGACAATTAAATTAACCATGTACTTATCAAAGTGCTGTTAATTATTGACTATAAGGAGCACAAGTAAGATCTAATCAAAATAACAAAATAAAGACAATGCTAAGCAGTAAATTCTCTTTCACCTCTAAGATTAGCATGATAGCCAAACATGTACTCAAACTTAATTAGGAAGCAAGGAAATCGGTGTTAAATAACTAGCATGGTTATAAAGCTGTCGTCAAAGCCGATGCAGGACAGAAGTTCGATTCTTAAAATAGAGTCGGGAGCGTTAATATTTTTAACGCTGAAACCGTCACGCTTCACATTTCAATCAACATAACAACGTAAGTACATTCATTATACAAAGTCATTCTTTCGCCCCCCAAGCTGATCTCAGCGAAGTCAAATCCCTTTGATCTCGTGCTTACGAAAATGATATATGGCATACTGGACTATTTTGAACATGGGCTATGAGCGCCTTTAAGCCATAGGTTATTTTGAGCTAGTACTAAATTCAATACGATGGTTAAAACAACAGGTTCGAGTTACCAAGATCCGGTGCTTAAAACTAAAGACATGATGCTTTTAACCATTCAACAGGAACCGAGTGAGATTTGATGCAGTGAAAACGTAGTAAAAATTAAGTTTAGATTTACTCGTAATACCAAGCGGACTTGAATCGAGTCCAGATAGTTTTAAGTTAGATTCAGCTGAGGTCTATGAGCGAGTGTATACCTACTTTTTAACATTGGGCATGCTAAACTGAGCATGCTTTCATAAATGAAATTACACAGAAAAAACTGTACGCCCAGCAGAGCAGAACGGCGGTATACAGCGGGTATAAAATTATGAAGGTATAGAGATGGGTCAATGATTTCAGCCCCACCAAAGTCACGCACTGATGAACTGCTAATTATTTGCGAGTTCGTCTTTCATCACTAAGCCACCTACAAGTTTTTTTTTAAGAGATGGGTCATTGAGCACTCAATGTTTAATAAGAATAACCACTAACATTCATTGGTAACATTATAATTGATCGACGTTACTTCTTTTTATCAAAGGGCAGCCATTTAAAATGTTTTATGTACCGAACATACTAATTATAAAGTAAAAAACTCTCCATGATTTTCGTTTCAAATTTTCAACAACTGACGAAAGTTTGTTCAAGCTGAGTTTGTAAGGCTACGGCTTTGACATAAAAAACGAGGCATAATATGAGGTAATTTCTTATAAGAGCAATTACAGCTACCATAGACGGAAACAGACACAGACAGACACATTTAAAATTATGACACCTCTTTTTACGGCGGGGTTAAAGAAGCTCTGTATCCAACAGTACTATTCAACTAGATTAAATTGAATTAAATTGGAACGATGTGACACGATCCTCCTCATTTACCGCAGACATCATTTGCAAAACTACTAATGGCGGAGTCGAGACGTAACCACTTGATTAGACACGATAACATCATAGCTCAGACGTTCTAGATTGGGAACCGGCGTGTTGGGTCAATTTGTATAAAGATAATCTGTCGTGCTCTAATACTACTTACGCAAAATACTATACGCAGTATCACAGAGTTCATCTTCATCTATTTTTAAAGATCTGCCCTTTTAGGGACTGCCGCAGCTGCGTATTGGGTATGCGATCCACAATTTCATATCTTGACGTTATAAACCGGTCATGAAATTTAAATGAAGCATAATAAAATATTTATTGGTCAAAACGCACTGTATATGTTTAGGTTCAGTCTTCACTGTCTTCAGCAGCTCATTTTATAAATAGCAAGTTTATGGGCAATATATGAGCCCGCATATCCACGGCGGTAACTGTGGTAATCCCGTATACACCAGTTTTATTACTGGGCGATTAACTAATGGGCTAGTCTCGAGCGTTAATTGACTTAGCCGAGGATGGTACGGGTACATGCCCTTTTGAACATTCAATCACTACGCGATTACCACGTGATTATCCGTGTGCTGTATTAGTAACATCCGAGAACCCTTACCGTTTTAGCTGAGAACGGATAATTGAACGGTTAACATCAAATCATGTCGGGTTGCAGTTAGGTATTGTGTAGCCCCGCCTTAAGCTCTAGCGGCACCGGTTACATTACATGCTCATTTATGAACTGTTACGGAGACGACAATGACGAAAGCAAAAAACAAAGCGGCAATAGCAATGACAATTCTTAACACGTTTCGTTTACGATCAGATATTTCTCAGTCTGTTCTGTAGAATCTGTAGGAATAGAAAACTATGACCAGGGTGCCCAAAATATAAACTTCATTTAATTTGATCAAGTGGTGACTTGAGTATGTATAATTTCACAACAACTGGAATGTTGACAAGTCTTGCCCTACTTAGCAAAAAATGACCTGATATCGATTAACCTTTCCTTGTAAATGTCGCAAAATGATCCTTTGGAAATGTCATGGAATTCAAGCTTGTGCCCAGCATTTTAATAAAATAATGACACCTGATTGGCTAAAAATGAGAGAAGTTTTGAGAAGCAACTATTTTGTCAAACTCAAAGAGCTGAAGACGTTTTTCTGTTACTCTACTACTCTAAAAGTAAATTCTTTTTCTGTTTTCGTAACACAATTGGGGAAGATGAAGTTATGCTTGATGTTGCGAAGTGCTAGGCTAATGTTTCCGGCGACCTCCACATCAAAACACCTAATATTTACCTAAAATTCATGGTGCATAATTGCTTAAGTTCCGAGAGTCATCAGCAAGCTACAATCAACATGTGTTTTAGAGGCAATCTCGCTTCGTGCAACACTCATCATGGCGACGCTTCCGTTCACGTTAACGTAAACAAAAAACCTTCCTGTACCTACGTATCATCACGACTGAAATTAAATAACGTAAACACACGAATCTTCATCACATCACAGGGGATTAACTTGTGCGGATGTGTTGAGAAGTTAATCTTAAATTATCCATTTGAATTGTTCACCTTGAGAGACGATCTTCAACCACAGTTGCTAAACTGGGCCTACAGCGATGTCGTTAATAATCTAACTTTCGTTCATTTGATTCGGAGGAGTTTCTAATTTCGGCACCCAACAAAAATCAGTGTAGTTTACGATTAATTATAATTTTCACTAGTGTCCTACGCCAAATTTAATTGTACGCAAGCCTTCATGTCAAGTTTTTGTCAGACTAGTTAAACATAGAAATAAAAACTGAATGATGATCTCGTCAATATTAATCCAAGGATATAAATCAGATTCTCAGGCACGTTTTTACGTCTTATTCATATCTCGTCGACCTCATCGCTCGCAGACAGTAAACCATTGCGCAATGCACCTTTGCAGAATAGTTAATGATGCACTGATCTAAGTGACAACAGATCAATACCCGATAACTGCGTAAGCCTTGACACCACTGAGTGACAAGGTGGTGACATTGGTCCGTCCGGATCAATCATAAATCAATTGCACGTCGCAGAAGAAATAAAATGCGACGGACAACATTTAACCGATGCTTATCTAAGAACAAACAGCTTTCGAAAAGCCGTCGACTCGTTTGTGACCGCCCAAACATGCCGTTGCAACAAGGAGATATCTTCGATCTTTCGGGATAAGAGCTCGAAGGTAATTACGCGGCGGGTGAACATACGTACACATTTCTGGGTGTATTAGTGTCAAGATTACTTATGCTAACGGCGTGCGGAGGGTCAGGAGTGTTCGTGGAAACGGGTAAGTTTCGCAACGAGCGAACGTCGTCCCACGTCCGTTTGTTAGTGTTAAGTTAACTACAGTTTGATTTCCAACGATTGTTTTGTATTCGTTTGCTTTTAGACGTTTACGACGCGCGGTAAACTAAATATTATCGCCTTTAGGAAACGTATAAATCGGCGTTAGGATACTCATAGAAATCCTTTCTTTAGCTTTTTGCGTCTTATATTTAGCTTTTAAACCAGTACAGCATCGTTATTTAAAAAACAGCATCAGCTTTAGTTTAGAAAACTATTTCCTACAGACTAGTCAAGAAACTTTTAGACACTTCTAAGCAGAAACAAGAAACTGAATTGAAATCGGAAGAATCGGATCTATTCCCGAACACAAAGCCATTTGCAGTGCAACTCCATCTATCTATTTCCATATAAAATTGATGCACACTACGGAGCTACGGGCAGGAAGCAACGAGTGCGATACGGCACTATCTTGCGAGAGATCCTTCGGAGTCAAGGAACTGTAATCATGCGACACTACATCGGAGATGCTTTGCTTTATGTAAAGGATGTGATTCATTGGAAGCAACGAGTGATAAACAATAACAAATTTGCCACAACATGAAAATATTTATTACAAGAATGTATATTATTTGCATTTATAATTAAATTAATGAATTAATTCACGTATTGATCTTTGAACATTAAACTACCAACTCGATTAAAGAGTTTATTTCACTATGTACGATATACCATTGAAACTGAAGTCTTCACTAGTCTACATCCTCACGCACTTTAACACTGATTAACACGTTGTAAGATACCGGACGAGGCGTATAAATGGACAAACACTCTCAGGTGTCTACTTCCCCGAAGAGCGGTGGAAGAGTGCGCCAGCCATAAATATTAATGACAAACACCGATTCAATAGCGGAGCCACAGACAGGTCAGCGGCCTGTGATCCGATTGTCAGATGCTCATTTTCTACTTGTAATTAGGAATGCCTTGAATAGCTAATATATCTGAGCGAAGAAGGAATGTGTGTTATGAATAAAACATGACCAAATGTCTATGGGAAGGAGCCAGCATCGCTAATAGACGCATCGATTCATAAATACCCTTGGATGCGGACCCAAACAAACAAATGTAATCAATCATACGTAAGATGCTAGATGAGTAGCTATTTAGACTAAGATCGTTAACCTAGATACATAAGTTGTTGATTTTAGTTGAAATACTTTTACTTACAAAGACAGTTCAGTTGGTTATGTATAAGATTGCGAAAGTCCTAAACTCGATTAATAAAATTAAGTAGAACTATGAAATGAATATTAAATGCCCGGCGGAAGTCACAACATAGAACAGTGACATAAAAATAATTGAGAGCGTAGACAACTAAGTAAAAAGAGACAATTGGTAAGTTAAAATTTCAGCACCACAAAGTAGATATTTTATGCATACCTACTTACTTAAAAGACAAACAATATGCAAATTAGGGACATCTGTTATGAATCGGACATGTATCATACGTAACCATAACATCGAGTCTATAAATAATTGCACATTTTCAAGTAATCGTAATCTGAATGTACTTGTAATTCGTAAACCATCTCATAGCATATGGCTAATTAGCCTCAACTCAACATTCACTTTCGAGAATGAAAGTGTGACTCAACATCCAACTTATTTCAGAACATTTGAATTTTAAATTTAATTCCGTCCCATTATAAAATTAACAATAGTCTCAGATGAGGTCGAGAGTGTGAACCATTCTTATGTTACGTCAATAGATTATGAGGTATATTTTGTTTCGATGATACGTGATGCATAAGAAACAGATAAAAGAGATGCCAGTACTGAGCGACACAAATCGGATCTGAGATATAAATAGGGCAATGGCCTGTATATTGGTTCTTAAGTGATGCTTACAGTAGACAAGTGATATGGACGAACGCGTACAAAGAAAAATGTGTATTGACGATAGCCTCGCAAGAGTTACAAGGAACAATTTCATTTATGAAACTTGTGAGGTTGATAATAAATTTTCCTTTCTTACAGCACAGCATTAAACAAACGGGGGCGTTTAAGACTCGTAATCATAGTCCTGCTCGGTTTGGAAGGCATAAATTTGAAAGTGTGATCGTTATTCTCGCACAATGAAACTTGCAAATCGCTCTTCCGAAATAAGCATCCGAATTAATTAAAACTTGTGTTTTGTACACGATCGTGTCAAAAACAGGATTATCAGCGGCTTAGGATGTTTACATGTATAATACTTCTGATAATGATATTACTGCTTGTTCGTCATGAGGGACCACCATCGATCACGATAAAGAGATATCAATCAGCTAGGTGCTACCTGATTTTAAGTACCAATTATCTTTGCATGTAGGTAATTAATCTGTAGATAGAATAATTGAGAGATAACTAAGAAAATTACATAAACGAAAACTGTTGTTAAGTCCGCATATGTGAAAAGAATATGAAAGAACAATTAAAAAGAGAAAGCCATTTTGCAACTTTGAAAAATGTTTACCTTTCTCTACTTCAGACAAAAAATAGGAACCTCCTCTTTGTGCTAGACGAGAAAAATAGTTGCGTGAATTTTTGCAATAGAAAATCAACATTCACTCATTTCAATTGTTTTTTTAACTATCATTCTACTTATTAATGCCTGAGTTGTCATGGTTCTAACGTTTGCTTCACTTGTTTTAACCCTTAACATGGCAGGATATTAATGGATGGAGATATTTGTCACTTATGGTGTTTTTGGTGATAGTTATAGACTGAAACTTATTACAATAAAAAAAAAATTAACAATAATATACTGAAAATAGGTTTTTCAGATTGTCCGTTAAAACGGACTTTGCCATGAAATCGATTGATAAGTAACTCGCAGAGTAGTCCTAAAAAACGGACAATGCCGTTTTATAGTATTAAACCACAAAGCATGAAACAAGTAACAAAAGTAGGAAAAAACATTTCTACATGAAATAATACACAAGAAAATACCAGTTAATAACATATTTATTCATTTAAATTTTAACAAATAATTATAGAGATCTTTTCGGTGTCACCCTGATTTTAACGCGAGCGAAGCCGCGGGCAAAAGCTAGTTAACTATAATAACAAAGATATTGCAGTAAGGAACCTTAGACTTGGCACAACTACTTGTGTCTAGATTTCATTACTTTTCAGAGATAAAGAAGCAGCTTCAACGAGACTTGGGTAGTTTTTTTACAGAATATTTTTAATGGAATTGATATTTTTAACTTAGTACATCAAAGGATGAAATACCTACCAGATATCTGTCCGTTATCTGGAGTTTTTCATTACGGGTATGCGACCCCGGAGTGCTCTAGCTGTTTGTGTCTTATCCACATAATATCTCCGAGGCACAAACATCCATTTCCACCTTTTCTCTCCTTTCCCAAAATCCATTTATCCCTTCCTACGAGAAAACATGGTAGCGTTACCCCAGGAGGGTACCGGTTTGACCAAAGAATCCCTCCTTCTGTCCAATGTTGTGGACAGAGGCTGTCCCGCGTATTCTGGGGGGGGCAAAGTGACGCAGCCCACAGGCGGCGGTGATGCTCGCCACACGCCACGCCGAAACCGTTCCCGTAGGGGCGAAAAGCGGACGTCAGAGTTTCGTTTCGCGACATGGAACGTACTCGTATGTGGAGGAATGAATAGTAAGTTAGATGAGGTATGTGAAGTGATGGAGGTGAAAGGTATTGATATTATGTTATGTGTGACGGAGACGAAGCAAAAGGGGCAGGATATGTCTTCCCACGGGCCGTTCTCCGCTTTCTGGTCTGGAGTTTCAGAAGCGGAACACGGCAGCAAAGGGGTTGGGATGATTCTGTCGGAAAAAATGATGAGTTGTGTAACAGGGTATGACTGCATTGATTCCCGTATACTCTGGGTTAGGCTGAAGGTAGGGCTGACATCCTTATTTGTTTTGAGTGTCTACGCGCCAGATATGTCAAAACCCAAGGCCGAAAGAGAAGAGTTTTGGGAATTTTTACGTGAGGTACTCCTACAGAGAAAGATTTAATGAAAGAGTTATAGTGTTAGGTGATTTTAATGCTTGGGTAGGAGTAAAACGAGACGGTTTTGAGCGAGTGTTAGGGTCGTTTGGTGATGAGAGAGTAAATGAGAATGGCAAAATCCTTCTGAGCTTATGTCTAGAGAAGGGTCTGACTGTCACGAACACAATGTTTGCTCACAGACAGATTCATCTTTATACGTGGCAAAGGCAGAATGATAGAAGTATAATAGACTTTATTTTAATGGATGAAAGGTTGAGATGTCAGGTAGTAGACACAAGAGTATATCGCGGCGCCGATGTTTCGACGGACCATTTTCTGGTTATGGGCCGGTTAAATGGTC
This sequence comes from Adoxophyes honmai, assembly GCA_005406045.1. NCBI lineage: Eukaryota > Metazoa > Arthropoda > Insecta > Lepidoptera > Tortricidae > Adoxophyes > Adoxophyes honmai. The sequence goes on along the minus strand of BHDV01023187.1, from coordinate 77,642 downwards.
TGTTTAAGCGTTGGAGGCATCATGGTAAGGTGTCTACTACCGGGCTTGAGAGAATAAAAGTGGAACGGTTCTGCACGGATGTTGCAAAAGAAGAGGATGTTAATTATGTATGGAAAGTATTAAAAGAGTGCACGGTGAAGTCTGCGAGAGAGATTTGTAGGGTGTCTAAAAGAAGAAACGCAAAGGACAGGAAGGCTGATTGGTGGGATGATGAGGCCAGGGATGTTGTGTTAGAAAAGAAGAAAGCGTTGCATTAGGTTTAGTAACTCATTACGCTACGATGCTTCAATAAATGATAAACAAAATAATAAACAATATCTGAACTTATTTTATTTATAACAGCAATGTCCGTTTTTCGTCACAACATAAAACGAACCTTGTATTTATATTATTCGGCAATGTCCGCTTTTTAGTACGTGTCAAATAAAACTCAATAGCCTATATGATCGACAACGTCTCAAAAAAGTGACACCGTTTATTGCGCACAGTTTGAGTTAAAGTTAACTAATAATGTAATAAAGTTTAATGTTAAAATGATAATTTGACTTACCTTCTTTTAATATCTATCTAAGTTGTACATGATAAGCACTTCACTTCGACTTTATGACGAAAACAATTAACGCCGACGCAAATATACCAAAAGCCTAATTTCAACTGCCGCTTGCGCAACAATTTTGAAGTTAACTGTCTGTGCCCTTGAGGTAAAGGAGACGGCTCTACTTTCGCATTTCTTTTGCCGTCGTTTATTTTTTAGTCAGTAGGAGCGTTTAAATACTGCGCCAAAATAAGTAACTGTACTTAAAAACGGACAGAAACGCTTTAAGGGTTAAGATTTTGTATCAGTTCCGTAAAGTAAAATAGGAATCCAGAAACTTCGTTGTCAGTTTGTTTGTCTTTAGGCCTGTCTTTTCCTCAAGAACACGTAGAGATTCGTTGATGATGGCATATAGTATAGTAAGTAGGTACCTATGTTTTGCTTGATAACAACTAAAATTTTGTATAAATAGTGACATGGTACACTGTGCGCGAGCCCGACTCGCAATTGGCCGGTTTTTTTTTTCATTACTTCCATAATTTAAACAAACTAAGTACCTACATAAGCCCCGAGCAAGACAAACTTAAACATGTCCGAACTAGTGTAGTAACGTCGAAACTTGCATGATTTGGGTCTCACATCGGCCCTATTCATTACAAACTGACAGGTATAAGTTAAAACTCGGAGACCCATTAGTCCGGTGGGCGAATAGGCGACTACCTAGAATAGAAGATAACCCGAAACAGTTTTGGGGGCCGTATTTGTTTTGAGTGAATTGGGATTACCATATTGTTTGTGGTGCCGAATGAACGGTTTATTAACAAAGTTGGTGTTGCTTCAGACCGTAGTAACAATATTATGATTTAATTTAAGTTCTTGGTTTAATTAAGATTCTAGTATAAAGCGGTGGTGCTATGGTAAAATGTTGTTGTGCCATTGGCGTCAGGAAATGGAAATAAAAAGTTATCAACGATTCCTGCAAGTAATGGTCGACTGTATAACGAGATCGGTCCTCGAACAGCCGAAAAATGAACGCCCGAGTACCTAAACACAAACCCCATAGCATCGGCCATGTCGGCAACCCCTCTAAAATTGTATGGGTATAGACGTCCCGTTCCCACACGCCGGGCTCGCCCTCTGCCGTGTCGCATCGTGGGATAATTAAATATTTATGTCATCAACAGAACGATCAAGTTTTACGTCTCCCATTCCAGTTAATTAACCATCACAAGTTCCTGGATTTCGCATGTTCCAAGCACGATAACCGTAACTCACCATACAAATACGATTATCTGTACCGTGTATAAAGGCACATACAGTTAGAGCAGACAAAGTAACAGAGGACTGAATGAAAAAACACGTATTGACAGACATTAAATGACAAAAACTTGCAACTTATTAGTTCAACTTACCTTAAAGAAAAAGATCCTAATATTTCAGAAACATTCCGAGAAACAGAAGTGTTTACTGAACTCTTGTTCGAATGTTGTCGCAACAACAAAACAGATAAAGATCACTTTCCGGTAGATATGTCAACGTGGACACCGAAGCACAAGCACTGAATTGAATTAAGATTATAGCTGTGAAATGATGACACTACACGTTAAACAGACAAAGCTCGAATACGCGAGGCTTTCTCGGCTAACGCGACGTGTGACCCCCTCGACGGTCGAGATGAAACTGCATCAGTCAGTCAGTCAAGCAGGCGGTGGAGGGGAGGGGAGCGCAGCTGGAGGCGCGCGTCGAGCTTGCTGCGGGGCGTCGAACCAGCCTTGCGTTGCCTCGGCTGATATGATAACGAATGTATACAAAACTGGCGATATCAAAATGTACTGACAACAGTTAAGATACGTACGTTACAATTACAACTCTTTACAAACGAAAAAGCACGATAGTAACTCAATAGTTGCACTTACACATTGATTTTGTTTGCTCTTGATAATTTTAAAACGAGTTAGAGTATTCGTAGGCGCCTTTGGAGTAGAATTAGAAGAGGTTCAAAACAAATATAACTTAGAAGTCACCGACAACGAGGAGCCACCAAAACAGATGTGTATTGACAAAAGGTCTAACGAAAATAAACAATGACGTAGGTAGGTTAGACATAGGGATAATAAATCTTTTGAATAGCATAACGAGGAAGAGGGTCTTTTCTGAAGTGATCAAGAATAATAACCCAAAGCAGAATTCAAATGTTGACGAGAGGTTGATTACAAAGATAAGAGACGACATTGCGATAAAAGTGTTAATCCATCTAAAAAAAACCTTGTACCTACTTATCTCGCATTTCTTAGCCGAGCCGGTGACATATTTTTACCAAAAAAAGATACCTACCGTTGACAGACATAACACAGCACACGATCTTTTTCTTGGATTTAATGTGTGTCGTGCCAAAATAAACAATGACAGGAAAGTCTGTCGCCGTTCCGGTCTTACATAATATTTTAGACAAGTTTGGTTCAAATATTGAAATAGAAACAACAGAAAGGAAGAACGCTAGAAATAGTAACACGCGGAAGAGACATCGACGACAGATATTAATCTCGGTCACTGACTTTAACACTAATCAACACCTTCCCATGGTAAAACAAAGTAAAATTATAAATCGGTAAAAGAAGTGTTCATAAAATCGTGCACGCCACTTGAAACTTTGAACTTTAAAAGAGCTTCGTGTGAAATAAAATACGTGCAAATTTAAATGGTTTTTAATTTCTCTTGATCGCGATTTAATTGCTTTTTGAAAAGTAAGATTCCGATATTACATTGTTGATCACAATTTCAACGAATAAAATGTTTGTTCTTCATCTTTTTCAAATCATAGAGTATTCCTAGAGGTAAGAGTAGGTAGAGGTATATAAAATTAAATCAATGCTCAGAAACACGTTCCAATTAATTTACAACTTGTGTAGGTACTGTGGCAGAATCTGGTTATTGTTCATAACTTAACGCAGTCTGGTGCAACGTCTATAATATTTCATAACAAACATGGCACAACACATTTCTTCTATCGTAAATAAACTACTTAGTAATTTTATGTCTTGCAGTTTAATAGTTCTCTGAATTGCGTGGACTGGGATAATTCGAAAAGCTTACAATTTGTAACAGTATGTGCGTCTTACGTTTACAACGCTTCATAGTTTACTTGCCATAAACTTAAGTCATAAAACGCAATTTCATCGGCATACCATAGCTTAGTCATAAGGAACGGTCCGCGGTCCAGTTACACACATATACATCCCGTTTTAATGAATGCACTGTCGCTGATTCATAAACCGCATCGTTAAAATCAGAGGCGACCAGTCGTCCGGGAAATTATCTTGGGAGTCTTGAACCATCTATAATCAAATAATGATGAAGAATTAGCCTCATTCGCACGGCATATCAGTTCGATCTCATCAACTTCCACCATTTTAATTGCTGCATGCGAAGATAAACCGGCTAACGTAAATCATTCAACGATATTGACTCACTGCCTTCACAATGTCGGGGCGCTGCCGTGGATGCAACTGATGCTATAAATTACTGTTATTCCGAGTAAACATTGGACTCATCCCGAACTCATTGTTGTTCCAAACATCTGTGTTATATTTAAATACCCGAGGACTACTAGCGCGGCACTTCAAAAAGTTCAAATGCTTTCATTCGTTGAGCAAACGAATGGATCGTTTTAGAAATTCTATAGAAGTAAAGGTCGCCGAAGATGCACCACGCAGAGTGTCCGTTAAGTAATATGTTTTATCCCTCACACCGCCTAAGGGAGGTAATAAAAACACGGGGACCACGCCCGTGCATCACAAACGTGCCGATCGGTTTTCGTACAAATTCGCTTGTTGTATTTTCAGGCGACACTTGGTAAGCAAACGTAAGGAAGATTTATTGCGATGCGGCGTGTGTGGCAGATCCTTTTTTCGGTCCATCATACGAGGGCTTATTGATTTTTGCTGTAAGTTCGCCATTATATGTTTGAGGGCTGATTATAATATGAATGGCAGGTGTGGGCTGAAGATTTGATATTAAGTTACCGAAACCTGACTTGCCACCACATGCGAAATCTTCATAATATACTGTGTGTACAGCGGTAGATTAATGGACACTGTTAAGAGGGCGCACACATTTTTTACGAACGTAATATAAGATCAGGTGGGGGAAGAGAAATTCAGGGGCAGGGCAGGGGTAAGAGGCACCACAGACCATAACTCGTCGAGTTATGAGTGATTATGGTCTGTAGAGCCCTCTTATCCCTGCGTTTCTCTTCCCCCACCTGACCTTAGTGGTTTTGGACCAATGTTTAAAAAATCGTGAAATGTAAATTAACTCATATTTAGCCATGAAAAAAATATGGTTAGACTAAACAGATTCTGTAAATTTACAATAAAATTGTTTCATTTGTAATTACATTAAAATCAATGAGAAAAAAAATAAAGTACTGGTTCAACTTTGAAATTATGTAAAATGATATTTGAATAATAAAAACCAATAATTTGATTCATGTTAATCCGTTAATCCCCAGTAGACTATATTGTCTATCAGATAATAACAAGTTTATATCGTTTATGGTAAATTTTAATGGAAAATTTTCAAGTGAAAGACAGCTCTGACGCGTATTTTTGTGAAAACCCTTCAACAAATTGGCTAAGTAAAAGAAATCTGTGTTGCTAATAAAATATTTTTTTCCGTTAATCCCTAGAAAAAGAGTTTATTTATATGTTACAGTAGTTTTTCTTTAAAAACTTAAGGATTTATAGCTTTCTAAAGCATTTGAAAAACATCAAAATCACCGAATTTTGTTTGCACGCTCTTAATTTAATTTTGTTAGCAACATTAAAGCACGAAAGGACCTTTATTTGGAGTGTTTTCCTTTCCCATTTCACCTTCTTCGTTCACTAGAGCCTGCGTGACTTATAATAATACCACGATATAAAATTACACAGCAGAAGATTACGATGAGAAAGCACTTTACAAAGGAAAATAACATTAGAAATTTTCAAGATCCTACTTCCTTAGATTGATGTCATTTGCTGTTATTACATGAAGTTGTTGAGTAATTATGGTGAAAATGTCAATCAGGAGTACTTACAAGGTAACAAGCTTTTGGATTTGCTCTGGCTAAGTAATTGGGTCACTAGTTTTGCTGGGATAAGAGGAAGATGGTGTACTTAGTGCGACAAACACAAACGAGGTTAATCAAAGGAAATTGCGTGGGGAGCTATAAATATAAATAGACGATTAAATTTTTAATAGAACAATTAGAATTCAAAGAGCCGCTGATGAGAGAATTATGAAGGCTTATCTTTAATCTACGTTATGAAAACATAACTTGATTGGTTACTTTGCATTGGCGTATAGCAAAGGACGAATGCAATCATATTCTATGATTTGATTTTCATGTTTCTTTGTTTTAAGGTGTTTTTCATACGTTTTTACAGATTCCAATTTAATTACCGAGAATCACATTGAAGAATTACATTTAAAACTAAACACTAACCAACTGCAACCGTTAACCTTAACTAGATTAAAAAACCGTTCAAGTGCGAGTCGGACTTATTGCACCATTGACTAGGTTAATGAAAGGTAAATTGCGGTATACGATTTATGGCGTTTTCGTTTTCTTCAATTTGTCTACGGAACCCTATAAATAGGACTCCCGAGGCATGGTCTCAAATACGCTGCAACGTGCCTCGTTGTATCGCAATGCTAATGCACTGAGCAAGGAAGCTGTCAGCTCTTCGGTTTCCAGTTATTTCCTGCAGACGCTTGGAAGAAGTCTTTAAAAATATTGAGGGAGCTGGGGCCCCACGTTTTTCTATCATTTTAAATTTTGTTCAGGAAGGATATCATAATCGTTTAAAATACTATTTAAACATACTGACAAAACTAAGTGACCATTATAACAAACTACCACGACTTGGAAAAAAGCAGTCAATCCAGAAATAGCACGTAACTGAACCTAAGACTCACAAAAGATATACAGAATCATCTTCGAACAGTCAAAAAACCTAACTTCAACCTTAGAGCCAAAGTCGTCGTTTTTATGTTGATGACATCATGCGCCATTCACGTGGAACTCAGAAAGCAACTAAATGAAAAATACAATGCGATAATACTCCGTGACGGTTTTGTTAAAGCGTCCGCATTATTATCAATTCCACGCCGAAACGCCCAAAAGAATGTAATTAAAATCTTCACAGTTAAATTGAGTTATCACATTTTGACGCAAAAGGTGCTCTGTATTAGCCAATTAGATTAAGAGTATCTGGAGTACCAATTAAAAGCCCTCTTAATATCTAATTTGAACCTATTTATTGATGACCAAATACATAGCCAAATTTAAAAGATAAGATCACTGGGCGCTAAAATAAGGATTACATTCGCAAACTTTGGAGGGAAGTAATTGTCGAGAAATTACGGTTAAGGCATGATGGCGAAACTTTTTAAGGAAAACTAATTATGTTTGAAATGCTTAAGGTAAAAAGTAATTCATTTTTTGCCGTCTTAAATTGAGCTGAATCTTTTGTTCGTTAGCGTTGATTATTTCTTTTTCATTTGTGGGTGCAAATTAGGCATACCTACCTACTCATAACATTGGCAATATAGCGAATTTCATCTGCATGTATGCATGCTTATTTTATTAGTCAAAATTGGCAGTAAGTTTAACTTTCGTTTGTGTGCTGAATCAACACTCTTTGGACTGAACTCTCAGTATGTCATTGGCGACATTATATCAAAAGTAATAAAATAACTAAGTACATTTTATGCGTCCGTTGACTTGTGATTCTAACAATTAAAAAGATTGAAGTCTTTTCAGTTACAGAACATTTTTACATTCACATTTAATACTGATTTAAATATAAACGATTTGATATGACAGAATAAAGTAAATAACGAACGCAAACTGTAAGTACCTATACATTTTTAAGATTTACATAGGTACTTACTTTGACGACATACCCTACTGTAAATTAAGAGCAAACCATTGTTAAAAAAAGAAAGTAAAGCAAGAATACAAAGGATGATAAATTAAGTAAATGACCACATCAACTCTTTGCTTCACGGCTTAATTTTAACTTACTTGTTTGGGTTTTTGACTTTTTACTTGCTACGTACGAACGTACGACCAACCATTCCAACTATTATTATCTTTAAAATCTTTGAGACTTGTCGCGGACTAGCGAATTAATCAACTTGCATTTTGTTTTTAATCCGACATGAAATCAGAACCCAAATTAGATGCTACGTTAAGCATGTTTAAATGTGGTTCTTGATTTTTGATTGTATGTATCAACTTCCCAACAAGTTTTCAACAGTGAACATCAAGCTAATTTTTGCTAAAGACACTTTTAGATCCAAGTGATAACTTAGGTTATAGCCTAATTCTAAATTTAACCTATAATCGAGTCTTCTTTGTAGACGGTAATCTCTCCTGGTTGTTTTTGTCCGTTGAACAATGCTTATCCAAATAATTTACGTAGGCGTTGTTCTTTACTGTTCTTCAGAAGATAAATCTCTCAGATGCCAGCCAGTTTCCTTTTAAATCCTCACGATTCAGGTTTCTCTTGACATCCATTAGATATCGCATTAAGCATACCGTTATTACAGTCAATGACAATTTATTTGTCTGTATTTTCAGACAAGTCGAATACATGGCACTGATGTCACGCCTCGCCTGGGCAAGTCCAGTTACTTAATACAAAAACCAAGTTATGTTCAAAGAGAAAGCAACGGCCTAGTCTCCTAAAGGGCAGACAGACTGTTGAACTACGAGTACGTTCTTCGTTCTGACAAGGACGATCTGGAACAATGTCAGTCATACATTGTTCATCTACATAATTTAGTGTAAATCCATTTGCAGTCTCATTTTAGCGGTGTCTAAATTCGGTGGATTTTCATGGAGGATTTTCGAGGTGTTTAATAAATCAAGCGAAGTGTTACTAAGGAGAATGATCGATGTCTACCGCTCCCCAAATTACCTGGTAATCTCAAGCGGTAATTACTAAATTTAGGCGCTAAACCTGGAGTAGATGCCATCAAAGTGCCGATTACACTATTACACTATTAAGGGGAGCTTCCTAAATCACGTAGGATCCGTGTCTGTTACTCGATAAAATCTGTAACTTAAGATGTACTGATATAGTAACAATTATGTAAGAACTTTTTTTATGTGTACGTCAATGTTTTAATAAGTAAAATTCACTAATTGATTGCGTTCAGATTGCAGGAGTATTGTGTAAATAATTGAAAAATGGTGCATATCACATTGTTGATTGGAAGCCGGTTGCAGCATGACATTTTGTTTAATGTTATGGACATAACATACCGAACGTCGAAGCGAGGAGTTAAAGATAAACAATTATGGCCGGAGCGACCCAATTACTGGACACACGTGAAAGACTATTTCGAGCCGGCAACGGGAGTGGTATGACAGGTAGCTTTCGAAATAGCACCTCCGCTGCAGCCGCCATAAACAACTTTGTTTACATTCACAGCTTCTTGACATTTTTACTAAAATTGTAGAGCAATTTGATCAACGTCGAAAGATTTGTCGCAACATCGTCTTTTGATGGTGCTAGTGAAAAAGTGGATGTGAAATTCATTGTTATTCGTTGTTAATGTTATGAACAACTTTTGCTCGTCTAATCGTCTTGCTCTATTTTCGTTTAACAGTTAGCATCTAGTTTTCTTGACAGCAGTTTAGCTAACACTTTTTCATAAGATCTATTAAAAGCGAAGCATGCACCGAAACTAAATGAAAGCTTATAATTAAGTTCAACCAACTCGTAGTAAAAACGCTACAATTTGGACGTCTGCAGTCTAGTCTAGACAAAGCAAATGGTTTTCTGTTGCAGCAGCTTGGCGAGCAGCGGCAAACACTCCCAGTGCCATCTGCAAGTACTTATCAAATATGGTCCAAAATTGCGACGCATTTTAAGTAACCACAATCGACTACCCATCCAACAATAGCTGCAGGAGAGCAGACGGGATGCAAATAACAAAAATCAATACGCGTAGCGGGGAACGCGGGCTCGACTTGAACAAAATTAACTATAGTCACCGTTTTAGCATGCTCCATAAAGAGACTAATAGGGAGTGCCATGACCGATACATATTACGGTTTATCATTTATAGCCCTTAGCAACACAAGATTTATTCTAAAACAACAAAAACAAATACTGAAAACGCAATTTTTCATATCCTGCGCAACTCGACTTTACACAGCAATAAGACAAAAGTTGTGCATTGTTGAATAACAAACGCCGTCTATATCTCTGCTTTAGCGCAAATTCCCAGACATTTAGCAGACGCACGGGTGGACAAACAATAGATCATCGGACATCCGTTATAGGACGACAACTGCCTAACAACTAGACAAAACTCAGAATTATACTACGCTCACGAAGAAACAATGGGATTATTTGAAATTTCATTGACTACTGGTGGTTTGTTCAAAGCTTTAACTAAATATTTCAACCAAAGCGAGAATATTAGTTAGCAAAACCAAAGTAGAAACTGGCTATGTACTTATGAGTTACAATAAGTACCTAGTGAAACAAAAGGGAAATTAATGTTATCAATAATTAAGAAACAATCTCCGAGAAATGTTTTTTCAAGTTTCCAAGTTGCCTTAATAACTGTTTGTTCTTCCGACTCGACCCGCAGGCAGCAGGATCCTGAAATAACCTTCCATTTGTTAGCTGGCAATACCGAGTAAAAACAAACAATGGCTACAGGCGGAAAATCTTTTAAGTTGTTGCGTACCGAATATAGCCACGTCATGCGCCAGGCCTGTAGAGAAGGGATTGCCCTAATTCCTGCCACATCAATCTTGCGTCCAATCTTTCGTGACGTCAGCCATATGCATGGAGCATATGAAAGCTCTAAGTAAGTGGTTGAGAGACTTCGCGTCTCTACACTGGTGCTCGACGAACCTGTTGACCTAGTGCGCAGCGCTCGCGGCTAAACTCTGCACCTGCCTGTTCTATCGTGTGCTTGTAGTACTTTGACTAGTTTGACTACGGCTGGCTTATCAAACAAAATCACTGTTTGTCAAACGAAAACTTTACCGGCATATTGCACAGTGAAGGAAATTGCCTTAATCCAATATTCTAGCAACCTGTGGTTGAGAGCTAACGGTACTCCAACTTCTTTTTCAAGCCATTTCCTAGTTCTGTACAATATTATGAAAGCGGAAGTAGCAGTGTCAATCATAGAATCGATTTTGATAAAATTCCGTGTGAATAAAATACAGTATGAGCCCTGAGGACATAACCACTTTAAGGTTAAATTTGAGAGATGATCTGCAGTAACTAAGCAGTAGATCCCTTGTAATAAACTAAGGGTTAATTCAACCAAACGAGAATACCTAAAAAAATATATTTATTCGCGAGTAAAAGAGCAACTTATTCCAAGATTAAATTAAATTCTCGTTTAGTTCAATCGACCGATAGATAGTTCGCAGCTGAAAACATTTACTTAAGTAGGTAAACTAGTAAAAGTTTTCAGCTTTAGTGTTCACCGTTCAGTCAGAGGCTGGCTTAATGACTTATCTATGCAACTTTTACTAAGACTTTGGTTTAATCAATTTATTCGATTACCCACTCAGGAGACCAATTTTAACGAAAACCGTTTTAAGTCATTAAAAACCCGAAATAAAATCGTTGACGGGTTCAATAGTCTGATTGAGTATTGAATTAAATGACAAACCTTGTCTCAATGTTGCTGGCTTTTTAATAAACAATACTCAAGTATTTATTATTTACCTCTACAGAGAACATTAAACAAAGGAAGTTTACACAAACCTGTACAATGTGAATATTAGCATTGTACACGTATACTTTACGTGCTTACGGCCTTTATTAAGAGGTACCTGAGAAGGTATTGGTAGGCATTCGCATGACCCGGCGAACATCTTGACTGCTGAACCTGTTGACCCAGTGCCAAGCACGGACCTCGTCGAGTGAAGTCGATTACTTTGACGCTCTCAAGCTCCAAATATGCTGACGAAAGAGGACGCACATACTAACCATGATTCAATTCAATACTTTCTAATCTTCTATCAAAGATACCGTAAGTGGTAAACGAAGCCAAAACATTTATCGTACCGTAAATAAACCAAGAAGTATTGTTTTCAATGACAAAATTCAAGAGCTGCGTTGATTAAAGACAAGCTGCCGTAAACTTGATTGCTGATATTATAAAAAAACGTGTAACAGGATAGAACAGCATAACAGAGGTTTTGAATGTACAGGTAATGTATCTGAATAGCAACTAACCAAGTTAACCTCAAATTTAATCCTTTCAAAGCGGGAAAGGAGATAGAAATAAATAAAATGTCGGCTGATGTTTTGAATACATCAGTTCCAGGCACCCTCGTCACGAGAGGTTGCCATGGATAAAAAATGCGTACTCTTTATTGCTCTACGTGTCGCTCAGTGACTAGTGAGAGACACTTAGATTGCATTGCATTTATTTTTGGCGTAGGCATTTACATTGCATTTATTTTTGGCAGTATTTCTGTTGTGCTGTCACCTGACATGCCGATAGAAGCTTCCTCTGAATTCATATTAATTTAAGATTTACTTAATACAACACACTTTTAACCTGCAGCAGTGCAGCAATGAGATGCATAATTCGCAAAGCAAAGTTTGATGCTTAGGCGTAACTTAGAACAACGTTTTGCTATAGATTTATAGAATAATGAATTAATTTGTGCAGTAAAGTTTATTAGTTCCGCGTTCTCACAATATCCAATTCCTCAAATGATTAACCAACGAAAAACTCCTACCTTACTAAAATTTCTAGTTTAACATAAAATAATGAAATTCAGCTATTTATTAGAGATCATACTTGAACTTGAACACATTAGGTACTCGCCAACGACTCCACGAGTCAAATACAGACATGAATAACACGCTTAAAGTAAATGAGTAAACACGTATACAGATAAAGTACCAATTTCATTCATGAAAATTTCTATAGGCATACGAAAAAGGAGTGCCAAGGATAGCGTTTCATTGTGGCTTCGTGGAGTGAGAAGTATTGTCCCAGATTTCGCAAGACTATCTTTTGTACGAGTTTTTATGTGAGTCACATCGACCGGCCTGGTTTTCGAACTATCCTTTATCAAGAAACAACTCTTAATTTGAAGAACAATAACCGTGTTACAAGCTGTAAAGTTGTTTAAAAATAGTAAGTGTGAATTTTCCGTTCGCTCAAATCTTTGCGGTCAAATGGGTTTGTTTACTTTTATAAGGCGAACGCTGATTTCACCACTAGCACTTCATTTAACTTCACGAATTAACACAGCAGCGGTACTGCAGGGTTCATTTGAGTCAGTGTAATATGGGAAAATCGGAATGAGGAAACGAAATTTGCATTGAATTTAAGCATAAATGGGAATACATTTTCATCGCTCGTCTGTATGTAAATGCAGTACCGGAACGTAACGATGTTACTGGCATGGAGGCTAATGGATTATCCTACCCGCAGTCGCCATCGACGTGCCGAAATGGTTTTTAGACAATTCCACATTTCTGGTGGAGAACTGAGACGACCCACACGGTGGTGTAGATTTCAATTCATAAACTCGACTTTGTGAAGATCTATACATTCTTCTTGTGCAAACCGTGTGGCTTGCTCTTGACAAATTTCAATTAATAATTAATTAATAATTTTACAAATCGTCTCGAGATCTTTGTCCGTTTAATCATACAAGATTTAACAGACTTGTACCACATTCAGCGGGTACCTGAGGCATCTACATATATTTATCGAACTAAGATAGATTATTGCATTGTTTTCTAATATTTAAAAGTTATAGCGTGTCGCAACGAACACAAAACTGATAAATCACAGGATTTCGCCAAGGTCCATTTTTGAGACAATGCTCTTGGTTGGTACGGTGTTTTGATTCGCCCTATTTCAGAAATACCTAGTGGTTTTTTCTTTCACACCTCAATCGAAAATTTTTGTCTTTGATTTATTGATCTTAAAAAGATGAAGTATCTAAACGTGCTTTTGGAACCATTCCACGCCTAAGGATTTCTTTTGTAATAGGTACTTATTGTGTCTGTGTATTGTTTAGATTTATTTTTACTTAAATTATACATTCTTTTCCAGCTCTTAGGCATATTAGATTTTCATAGCAAATTCCATTAGTTTTCAGTCAGTCAGCACTAAGTTGTTTACGATGTCATGCCACTCACATGAAAACTGATCAATAAAATGAGTGGAACAAATCTAATTTAAAATAGTATTAGCATCAGCACAGAAATAATAATTTCTCAACGAAATGACCGTTCGCCCTGATTTCCGTGTTCCATTCACAACTCCCATTGTTCGGATACATGTTCCGGCTAGCCGATATTATTCTAACGTATGAATAGGAGTCTTTCAACACTCGAATAGGTAATCTAGAACTCTTCCCACCCAGCAAATCAAGAATAGCTTTAACGTAAACAAGTCTACGGTATTTTTTACATAATTATTTGATTTATATCATAAAACGACGTCGATTTTAGCACTCCAAAATACCTTCTGTAATTTGCATCATTTTTATCGAACTAACGGGATTTTGTAGATCCGATACAGCTAACCAACATCCGTATTAGGGCCTAGAGAACATTGCTCTCTAATCTTTGATCTCGAGACTAAAATGGATACCATGAGAGGTAGGTAGAACGTTCTTGAAGCTTTAGCTAAAATTTTTGCAAGTTTTTCTCATCGCCAATAGCTTTATCCCACTAATGTGAACGCTGCATTTTCTTGATCTTGTTTCCATTAAGTAAATACTCTTACCACATTACCTTGATGGTCAATACCTACATTGGGGAAATGGCCTAAGATTAGCACAGTTATTCTATTGAATGAGATAATAAACATGATGGAGTGCTAGGAACTATCAAAGCAGAAGAAAACATTAGCATTATTACATTTATTACATTACATTTGCCCTTCTACGTTTGTATAAATAGGTACGTCCTTCATCATATACCCGTACAGACATGTAGGTACTTAGTTAATAATCTGAATTAATGAGCAAACAATGTTTCCATGAGAATAAATCTGAGAATCTCGGCTAAAATAAATTCCCTTGTAGATATTTCTATGTTCTAAATAATAACCGATACTTACCGAACCGAGGCGGAGACAGTAATTAATGTACCAACTAAAGAGGTTTATGGTAAGTTTGTGGTGACCGCAACACGAGTTCAGAGTTGAAAGCAGCTCAGAACACCAAGTTAGCAGGCGAAGTTCCTCTCGCAGAATAATTGCAAAGTGATGTGTACAGGAAATGAGGATAAGGAAACAAACTAGTATATCCCCGAAGGAAGTTCGACCGACAGCTTTAATACTAAATACGACACACGAATTAGAAGTGTAGGTCCAGATTCGTCGTTTTCTTTGGACGAACTCGAAATACCACAATCTGAGGCCAAAAAAGGTACTGTTAGTAAAAAGTGGTTCTGAATTGATTCCGAATGTGCCGATTGTAACAGTACGTTACGTACATTATGCCAAAGGAGTAAGACCCGATTTGCAAGAAGTTTCGAAACAAAAATATGCGATTAACATAGATAGTAATGCGATAACTTGCCATACCCACGCACCTACATGCCAAGCCGCTGTTCCTTTTTACTGAGTGTCACCTTAGTATAAAAGTTTATTACGTCTGGACAAATAATTAAATGACAATGAAATAACACTATCAATATGATACTGACTCTTATTTTTAACCGACTTCAAAAAAGGAGGTATTCAATTCGGCTGTATTTTTTTATATATGTATGTTACCTCAGAACTTCTAAACGGGTGGACCGATTTCGATGGTTCTTTTTGTGTTCGATAGCAAATGGCTTCCCATTGGTCCCATTTTAATTTCATCAAAATCTAACTAGTAGTTTTTGAATTATCCTTAAAATAAAAAAAAAATGTATGGGCATTCGGGAATTTTAGTCCGAACTTACATTTCTACATACTTACATACCTACATACAGTCACGCCTGTATTCTTAAATGGGGTAGGCAGAGCACACAAAACGCTACATAGACAAAACTATGTCTATGTCACGCTTCGTGGCCACTTCTAGCACATTTTTTGTAGGTTTTGAGTTAGCAGGTATGATAGTGACAGGTTGCTAGCCTCATAGCCTGTCGCCTAAAATTTACTTTAACCTAGGTCCTTAGTCGCCTCTTGCGATATCCACGGAAGAAATGGAGAGTATTTTTATGTGTATTCGCTGATTACTCGAAGACGCTTGGACCGATTTGGAAAATTCTTTTTTTTGTCTGAAAGGGTATAGTTTCCAGGTAGTCCGATTGTCAGCATATCTTGACCTGATGATGGAATATGAGGGAAATCGAGGGCAACCCTCAAATTTTATAGGCACAGGTAATGTTTTTAGTACATTTTTCAAAACTACACCAGTATTTACGCTTGGCTGTAAAAAAAATATGATTGAGCTGATGATGAAAGGTCAACTCCTTAATTTTTAGGAGTTAAAGGATAACTTTTTCGATACTGAATGCACCTGCAGACTGAAAAATATAGTTTCAGTAATTAGCCAGGCCTGCTGCTTCTCAAGCGTTGCATTTCTGCTAATGCTCGTTCGTCGTGGGGTTTACTTAACAGTTTAGAGGGTTCTAAATCAGATAGAGCTATTCCTCCTAAAGCCTTGAATCTGCTGAGAGCTACGTATACGTATACCTACTTGACCTTTAGTAAATACGTACATAAACAGAAGTTTCCTTTCAGGATAAAGCTAATTTGAAGTCGGTTTTTTTTTGTTTAAAATTATATTTCATCTTTTTAGTAGTCGTTAAAATGTTATGAGGTTGTGCGTATGAAATGGTCACGTCTTAGGGGCAGCGCAGACGACAGACTTTTTGTGCGATCGAGTCTTCGGCCCACAAAAAGTTTGCATGGATTGTATGCATTGTGGGCCGGACTTTTTTCGCGTCGTGTGCGTTACTGCATATAATTCCATTGGTTCTATTTTCACAGACTAAAAGTCCGTCGCGGATAGTCTGTCGTCTGCGCGGGGCCTTAGAAGAAGATATTAATTCCACTATTTAAAGATAGGAAATACAATAATCGGCAAAAAAACAATCTATGCGTTAGTGACTGGACGTTAGCAGTATCTTTAGCTTAAAATTAGCTTTAGGTTGTAGTAATCTATTTTTCGATCCTATAACTTGAGACAGTATTACTGCTACTTGGCTTTCGTCCTCCGTGCTACTTGATATACATAATGATTTCGTTTTACGTCTGGCCGATTGGGCTTCACCAAATGCATAATAGATGAAGCCTATAATAGAACCATTGAGTTTCCGAAGCGGTTGCTGGGCGACATTATTTTAGGATCCTAGTTACCAACTGGTGAATGAAACGGGTCGAAACGCTTTGCCCTGTTTCGTGCCAGTAAAATATTCACCAGCAGAGTTATTCACGGCAAAGCTTAAAATAAAAAAGGATATTTTTAAAATGTCAACAAATACTGTTATTCCATTTACTCATTTGGATAACGATATCACATTAATTATCATACACACGTGGAGAGTTAACAGCTATGCCTATGGTTACAACTTTGATCTATAAATTGTTTTAAACCTATTTAGAAGCTTTTTAGTTGTTATCTTTTGGAGAGCGTTAAGAATATCATCGCTCAAACTTTCATAGAGTGGTTCAACAAACTATATCATCACTTCAACATATACCACGCGTTCATAATGGGTTAGGCTAAATCGGGAAAGCTCAACGAGCACCTCATTTGATCGTCTCTACGACCTATAACGGGAAGAACGTTTAACAAGAGCCCATGACGGATATCGGGACGATTTAAGAAGAATTACTCGACAAGATATTTTAAATTGGGACAATATTGATCTAACAACGTGGCGCAAGATACAAGCGTGTGTGCTGTATGCGTTTACAAACAGTAATTTATTATCAAGCATTAATGCACAGATTTCAGATTACAGTATTGGCTGAGGGAAGTAGGTCGCCATAATGTGGGGTTGTGCAAGATTACCCCTATAATGTGGCTATAAATTTCGTATTAAAAACGTTACGCTCTTGTGAAACATCGACGAACACGGAGCAAGTAAACACATCGTTTTGCGAACAATAAATCTTTCAGGCCTGTGTGTGATTATAAAATAGTTGACATACATTAGTTGGAGAACTTGCTCCTTCTTTTCACAGATGGATGTTGCATTAATTACAAAGAGTGAATAGTCGAAGCCTCAGAATTTACATTAGACAGCCTTCAACACGCCAAACCGTTACATTTAATGCGAATTTTAAGCAAATCACCACAAAACGGGATTGTTGAATCATTAAGCTTTAATTAGAGCCGGAATCGCTGTACCGTTCGGACAAGAGACGTAACAGATGCTTCTGCGAATGCAACATTTAGATTAGACAAGCGTGTAGACAGTAGCCAGGTATATCACGGTAGGTATACTCTCCAACGTTTCCTGGAAGTATTCTTAATCATTTTAATTGGCATTAGCATACCGTAGCCAAATCGAACGACCAGGCATCACGCTCAGATCTCTCTGGTTACGTTACACGTGACGTTTAAATTTTGGTCACAGTCTACTGCAGTCACAATGCGTCCACGATCCTCAGTTATTTTAATTGACAAAATGATACTTGTTTAATAGGTTTGCGAATATTGCTGAAGAACTAGAGTAAATTGTTCAGGCTTTCTTGCCCCAGATTTTCCGGATCGTCGGCCAATTTCGTGCCGGGAATGCGCATCGAGCAAATCACACGTGAAGTTCGCCTTAAGCTGTCGCTTCCGAGGCGAGTGGAACGGATGTATTTTTAGAGCGAATATTATATTTCTGCAATATGATTCGGTCCGGTGTCGTGTTTGAGAAATCCCGCGCTCAGCTATGATAGCTGTTTATTTTTGGAGATTGGATTGTATCTGGTTTCAGTTCGATTTAATATTGAATCGTTTTTCAGCCATGTTACGTTACCCATTTATGCCCTTCGTTTTTTCTCGTAAAGACCAAAAACAGCTAGATTAGCACGACAGAGATCTGCTCAAACAAATGAAGAGTTTCGTATTTTTAATCCAATTGAATTGATGCTTTCCCTTGGGATTCTTGAAGGATCGCTAGTAAAAGTGTTTGGTACAATTGACCACGCCTATGAGGGGAAGATTGGAAGGGAGGCGCCTACCACGGCGCCGCGACGTCGCCTCACTGGCCTACCAGTTTATCATGCATAAGAATGTATGCCATTGTATATCTAACATCTCATTTGGTATAAACAGAATCCGCAATATGTAGCCTTGTAGGTCATAACATTGTGGATTTCTAGGAAAACCTAAAATATGTTTTGTTTATTTGTCTATTTAAGTACCTACAGCCACTTAGTCGATAAAACCAGTCGGTAGTGTTGCCAAAATGGTAAAAACGGAGACTGCACAATGTATCTAATCGAAGATGTCTTCCCAGTCTCCAGTAGCTTTCATACAGACAGAGACTAAACACTGATTAATGTTTCGATAGTAGGTGCCATGAATCGGCATATCTAGAAATCTAGATAGCTACAATAATTGTACATTGTTTTAAGAATTGTAATGATGTGGCTAAGTATAATTTTTATTCTTAAGAAAATCATGGTCAAATGCTGTTCTTCTATGACGACAGACTACCGTGTTTTTTTAGTCGATACTTACTTATTTGTCGATATGTTACCTGCCAAAATATTTAATCTATAGGTACCTAAGTAAACTTAATCCGAGAAAATACCAACCTAAAATACCTTGATAGAGCTGTGACTATGAAAAACTGGACGGACAGGCGGACGGACAGACCATGTAGTTCCAGTAACATGTTATATAACAAGTAGTTATCGATGAGATAAATGCTTAAATAATCGTGTAATCTACCCATATCATAAACCTACCCACTTGTTTCTAGTTACTCGTGGGTTGTGAATGTTTATGGCAAGGCAAAGGAAAACTTTGTTTTTTAGGCGTGGGTACCTTAGGTCTTACCTAGGCACGTCTTCTTCAGAAATATTCAGACTGAAATTTAATGAAATAGCAGCCTAACTAATTGGTATCTAAAAATATTTAGGTTCATCGTATTACGTACAGTATCGTTAGGTAACAAAAACAAACCTACCACGTTTGACGATCACAGATATATTTGCGTACTTGCTTCCTTCCTACTTAAGACGTAGGTAAATGTATTCAAGAAGCTAGTGAATTTAATTTTGTCTTTAATTTGCAAAAAAAAAACACTCGGAATCAAGAGTGCCTACCTGCCTACCAACCAATAATCGACACAGATAGTTAAATAAATAGTAGTCGCAAAAAAACCACCCCTTTTTTAACCGACTTCAAAAAGAGGAGGTTCTCAATTCGACCTAATTTTTTTTTTTTTTTT
>BHDV01023187.1:44678-55017 GCA_005406045.1 Adoxophyes honmai | reverse complement strand
TAATTCCAAAATTGTATGCAATTCGGTTCACAGTAAAAAAATTCGGAGGTAAGACCATATTTTTCGCTTCAATGACTGCACTAGACGACCGCAAACTGAAGTAAACAAAGGTGGACGAATTATATACTAAAATATCAAAACAGTGAGAACATCTGCTTAAATTCATTGAATCAGGTTTAATCATTGCTAAAAGGCAATAAAATAAAATAAAAAAAATTATAAATATTATACTTACTTACGCGCAAAATCGTCACCGGCCGCCGGTTCTACTCGGCGCTACGTTGTAAATCGCGATTATAATAATGCAGCAACTTCTGTAGGGCCAAATTATTCCACACTGATTACTTTGTGCTAACAATAAGAGTCAATTTCATTCAATACAAAGCCAATTTTAATAAAAACAATAGGAATCAATGGGATTCAAACACCACATATTCAATCGCGATGTGACCACAGCACAGACAACAGACAAGATAGAATAGAATAGAAAAATAAAATCTGTGGATTGGATGTGAAATATAACCACCGCACTGTGTAAAAGACTGAAAGGGTCTTGACATTTTTGTGTTTGTTTTGGAATTAGAATAAAATTATAGTATAAGAAACCATGTTTACCATCAGCCACCGGTAAATCATTTATTTGTCAAAACACAAATTGAAATTAAGACCTGAGAACATGGCAACACTGTTAGACATGGTAGTGTTGCAAGAACTACTTTGCACCACATTTGACAAAATATGGGACCATGTGACTACAAAAAAGTAAAATAAAAAAATGCAAAGTTAATCTGAAATAAGATAATCTATTCTATTCTAATAAGTCAATTTCATAGTGAAAATTACAGGCATTGAATTTTAAGAATCAATAAAATTTCATTTTACATCAGCCTGTTTTAATTCACTCACTCAAGGTTTTTGTTGGTTGAGTCTTCGAAATCTTTCATTTAGATTAAATGCCAAGTAAAGTAAGTTCGTCGAGATAAGACCGTGTTTTAGCGATGAGATCGTCTATTGTTGACCCTGTCTGTTTGTTTCAAGTTCATAGTTGTGATTTGTAGTGTAGAGTTATTTAAAGCATTGAAATAAAATATAAAAACATTGTGCTCCTTTAACATTTACGAGGCAAATATATTTAACTCAAAGTCTTTCATACTTTAAATAAAATAGAATAAGATAGAGGAATCATATAACAAATACTGGATTATAACAAGCTTTCAGCTGGATAGAATAGATACGAGAGCTGAACTTTCAGCTGCAGTCTCAGTTTTGGCAAAAATTGCAAGTTATTAAAATATGGTAAAAATAAAATATTATTATGTTAAATTTAATGTAACCAAAACTACAACAAAATTATTTAAATCGTGTTTTTGTCAAACATTAATTTATTTTACTATTTATTTAATATTCTTGGCTTGGTTTTCTGCTTTCTGATAACAGGATTCACGAGGGCTCATCGTTCAAAAGGCTATTAGTCTTTTAATGTTTTAATTTTTTTGATAGACGTTTACCTTATTCCGTACAAGACTACTTACGGTAATCAGATTTTCTTTTAATTTGACATATTTTCAGTTTATTATTATTTACACTTTGACGATCTTTTTGTGAATGGCTTTTAAATAATATCACTTTTGTATCCATTTATTTATTATATTTTATTTTGCGAACATTATGATTATTATTTTACACCATATTTTATGACTGGTAATGACATTTTTCACTTTTTTGTAGTGTGATTTTTAATTTAACATTATTTTGCACTTCAATTGCATTTTTTTTATTTTTTTTTTATTCTTCACATTATTTATATTACTTTATGTCTGTTTCTATTCATTTATTACCAATTGTTTACAATTTGACGATCTATCTGTGAATTACTTGTATCTGACATATAAATAATTAAGTATTATGTGTTGAAAATTATCGGATAACTCACGTTTAATAAATCGAGTTTATCTCGACATGTTTCGGACTAATTCATAGCCCTTCATCTAGGAGCCGCGGCAGATTCGATTTATTAAACGTGAGTTATCCGATAGTTTCCAACATGAGTGAGTCTCACGCAGTGATGTAACGAATGTGTGTTTTTGAACATTCGCGAATGCGAATGCGAATGCGAATGTCTGATATCGACATTCGCGAATGCGAATGCGAATGCGAATATTCAGTTTGTGTTCAAATTTGGCGCCATTTGTATGGTTTGGTAGCAGTCTGAAGGTACGTTCCGTTCTAGGCGCATTCCGAATCGGACTAGCCAATACTTGTCGCAGTTTTTAGGGTTCCGTAGTCCACAAGTAACCCTTATATGGTTTCGTCATGTCCGTCCGTCCGTCCATCCGTTCGGGCTCGTACTCCGCCGCTACTGCGCCAATTGTCACGAAAATTGGTGGAGAGATAGATAATAAAGACCCAAAAGTTGATTTTTAAAATTATGAAAAAAAAAAAATTTTTCAGCACGGAGGGGTCCCATACAACGAATAATGAATTTAAAAATTAAATTGGACTAACCCCAACGTGTGGAGTATCGTTAAAAAGATCTTTTAAAATGCAACAAAAAATGCTTAAACACTATGTAGATTAAACCCCCCCAGTCTTGAGATAATCTAAAACAAAGTTAAAATTTGAGATGTCGCCCCCCGTAACTCTTGAAATATTACTAAAATAATTCTGAAAAAAAAATGGTATGTACTTCAAAGTAAGTACTTTCAATAAAAATTATAGCGAACTAGGTATCATGGATATTTATTTTTATACAACTCGACCAACTTATGTAGTTACCGTCTCCCCGAACAAAATGTATGGGAGTCAACCGCAAAATTAAATTAAATTGGACTGGCCCCAACCCCAACGTGTGGCATATCATTTAAAAGTGTTTTAAAATGTAACAAAAAATGCTGAGACACTATGTAGGCCTAACCCCCCAGTCTTGAGATATAATCTAAAACAAAGATAAAATTTGAGATGTCCCTCCATCGTAACTTTTGAAATATTACTAAAATAATTCGACCAACTTATGTAGTTACAGTGGTCTGAACAAAATGTATAGAGTCAACCGCAAAATGAAATTTAGCTAGCTACGGAACCCTATCATGTGCGTGCCCGACACGCTCTTGCCCGGTTTTTGTTAAGTAGTCGCACTTTATTTAACTCCATAAAGGTTATAAAGTTATAAACGAATGGATTTTGATTTTATTAACCTACCATTATTTTCAAATAGTTTTTTTCTAATAAGTATTCATATTCGCAAAACATTCGCAATAAAATTTGCGAATGCGGATGCGAATGCGAATATGCAAAAAATTGCGAATATTCGCGAATGCGAATGCGAATGCGAATATTCGTTACATCACTAGTCTCACGGTAGTTTAATGTATAAGTATAATGTGCTTTCCAAATTAAAAAATAAATAAATGTAGCTACCTATCTATTTATACTAATCTAAAACATAAACAACAAATATGCAAAAATATTGTGATCAATATGTTGCCGTAACACGCAACATAGTATTTCACATTCCGCAACCGAATACGTACAGCCACGCCCGAAAGTCGATTCACACGTGATACAGACCACTTGTAATTTTGTTTTTGTCACTTTTCTATTTAGGCAGTGACAGATGCAGCATACTTTACGCGCTACTGGACTCATGCAGTGCCAATCGTAATCGTATAACCTTAAGCCATTGTTAAGAAGGGAAGGAAGCAACTGAATAATCAATTATATTATGAAAATTGTATTATAATTTATATCTGTCACAAAATGTACCACATTCATCTATTTCTAAAATTAATAATCTAAAAGCGGATACGAAGTGTGTGCTAGTCGTAATTTGACTACGTAACGTTTTGTGCGCTCTTACCCTGCCAACTTATTTTGATATTTCAAAACAAAGCTCAGTTTGGCGATACAGTCACATACTTTTTCTAGTACCTGATAAAAAAAAAAACTATTCTATCGACATCTAAACAAACAATTTGTGAATCACAAAAAAATGACCGTGAGCTGTTACGATTTCAGCATATTAGGTATTTTCTCCCGTCAAACCTGGCTGAGCGTAACTGAAAGGGTCGCAAAAATGTTACGGTTAGATTTTTTTTTATCTAGGTTCCCCTCCGTTAGCCCTAAAAAATAGTCCTATTTTCATTTGCCCTAATTTCAGTAATCCAATTATCTTTTCAAAAGATCCGTACATTAGAGTCACCATATGCCAAATCCTGTACCTCGCACATCGATGTTGCACGGAGCACCTGAATAACCTGATCATTAGCATATAAGAGACATTTAATGAAAGACTTCACTATCTTCAATCTACAGTCTTGCTCTCTCAAATCGAGTTAACAGTAATTCATTAAAAGATTGAATTGAATGCCCACGAGGTTGCTACACAACCCTGCCCAAAACCGCTAGAAATGCCAAATCAGTCCAAATAAGCAACGTTCAATGATTGAACTTCAATCTGATTAATTTTTCATACCTGTGTCAATAATGATTAGTATTAATTATCATTGTCATTAGGAATGGTAATTAACATTTCCTATTCAAATTGTTGAATATTAGTACTAATCAAATATCTAATTAGGGATTTAAAAATAAGGTGAAATGACATTAGAACTAATGAAAATTACATCTTACGTTGGTAGGTGTAATGATATTAGCTCTTGTGAATCTTGTGATATAAGGTCTAGTGTGGGGATACCGTTTATTTGGCTTTGATACTGAGAGCGGATCTCACTGAGTTTTAACGTGGCGTGTGGTTCATCTATTTTTTTTATTTGTAGTTTAGGTAATTTATTATCAAATAAGACTTCTACGTTAAAGTTAACAAACAATTGGTCACTTTGTGTTTTGTTCACCTAGCAACACTAAAAAAATCGCCGCCATTTCTATCATTGACGTTTTGTGACAGATTAGGTTTAATGAAAGTGGAAACTTAAATTTACAAGTTTGTTTTTTAATTTAAGTAACTGTAAGTGTTATGATCATCATCAATTATTAAAATATGCAAGATTAGACTAAATATCAGCAATGGAAGAAGAAAGTAAGTACATACATAGTACACAAAATAATTTTGTGTGAACTCCTGAGGTTACTTTTGTTGTCATGTACCTTTGTAATGTAAATAAATGTTTTAGAACTTATCCGTAAGAAGAAGAAAGCTTTAAATGGAAGTAATAGACGGGCTGTGGCAGAGGCCTGCAATGATTTGGCGACATTTTATTACAAAAATAACCGATTTAGTGATGCACTCGACGAGTATAAAACAGAAGCAAGTATTTGTAAAGAATTGGGCCTGCGTATGGAGTGGGGCACTTGCAATAGAATGATGGGTGAAATGTATATGCTGATGGCTGAATTCGACAAAGCTCTGAAGTTTGAGGAGCGACACTTAGGTGAGATTTAATATTGATAATACATACATACATACATAACCGTCACGCCTTATTCCCTGCGGGGTAGGCAGAGACAACAGAGCGCCACTCGCTTCTATTCTGACATACCTCTTTCGCTTCACTAACATTCATCACTCTCGTCATACACGCTCGACGGTTTCGGGTACTCTTAATTTGGCCTCCCTTTAGCACATCGCCGATCTGGTCGATATACGTTCTACGAGGGCGCCCTCGACCGACTTGCCCTAACACACTTCCCTTGTAAATTTGCTTACATACCCTTGCTTCATCCATTCTCTCCACATGCCCAAACCATGTATTGATAATACTATTTTGTTATAATCACAATGACTAGAATGTTAAGTCTGTCCTGTCGAACCATGTGATTAAACATTCATGGGTAACATAAAGTTTGTGATTATTCTTAAGTTGGACACCAAAATCATTAATTTGTCATTATTATAGCTCTTTAACTATTATTCATGTGAGAGTTATTTATTTATTGTTTATGTTTATTATTTAGTAGCATGCTGTCATACATGTATTACAGTCATAGACATTTATTAATAATTAAATTTCCATTTATTGGTGCCTAAATTGCTCCTCTACTACAAAAATGTTGGCTGGCATAGATCCCTTTTGGGATAAGTCTGCTTTTGTACTATGCACTTCTTATTGAGACATCTCTACTTTTTACTTACTTATCATCTGACTGAAATATGGTAAAAATTATCATGTAAAGTACCCAATGTTCTACAGCTTAATTCCAATGATGGACACCCTGCTTTTCACTTTTATTGCCTTTTCATTAGGGTTATTGATAATTGGTGCAACAACAGGTACTGGGTCTTTCACATCAATTGTTTTCCATCTATTACAATATTATTATTTTGTGCTCATATGTGTTTTGTTCCCATGCCCATTCAAATGTTCTGTTTAAATCTATGGTTTTTTTTTAGCTGTAGCAAAAGAACTAAAGAACTTGGTTGAAGAGCAGAGGGCTATGGCGACTCTTGGTAGAATTTATTTGCTGCAAGGCCAGAGTACAGCGGGTAATGAATCAGCTACTTCTTTGAAGGCTGCTGAAAAAGCCTTTATGAAAAGCTTGATCCTCTGCGAAAGGTAACAGACATACATACATACATACATACATACATATTCACGCCTGTATTCCCATGAGGGGTAGGCAGAGCACATGGATTCAAAAATCCAGTGCCACGTCTAGCAAATTCAGGGTAACCAGATGGTTAAACGTGATATTGCGGTGACAGGTTGCTAGCCCATCGCCCACAATACACTAACCCTTTCCCAGAGTCGACTCTTACGACACCCACGGGAAGAAAGGGGGAAGTGCTATTCTAACCCGGCACCACACGGGCAACAGACAGTTTTATAATTTTGGTTACTTTTTGTTGACATGAGCTTCCAAATACTTGCATCTAAATGCCTTAGTTCTATAACACATCTGCTCATAGTCATCTGACTCTTACTAGATACAATGAAAAAAAAAAACACTTGTTGTCAATGGAAAATGTTTATAGAAGGATTATTATTTTAATAGCCTTATTATGTACAGAGAAAGATGTAGTTACTTCTATTTAACAATGATGCAGTCTAGTTCAAATACAGGGCTTTCAAAATAATTAACGGTTTATTTAATATAACAAGAATAAAATTTCAACTTGAGATAAGTCACTCTATTACTCATAAGTACACAAAATTGACATTTAAAAAAAGGGTAAGAGTATTTATTACGAGATTAAATTATATTCTTATTTGGTTTAATCGGCTCTAAGTAGTGATAACAGTATAAACATATTGTTTACTGTTCATTAGGGCTTAAAACACTACTAGATATGCTATGACTGAATGAGTGAGAACAAGCAAATCCCAATTATTGAACACCAATTGTTTAACATTGACTACCTTCTATTCTCACTCATATTAATGTATACACGGGATTCAATTACGGTTTGCTTTTCGAGACGTAATTAACGTCGTAACATAACGTAAAATGAAATGTCAAGGGGTAATTAGAACAAACTGTGCCCCGCGTATACATAAATATAGGTATACTTGCTTGCAAATCCACATTTCTACTTTCTAATAAAAGAAATATCAACAAAGTTAGCATTACAAACAACTTTTATAATATTTCCAGTTTAAACGGTAAAATAAACAAGCACGAGTTAATGGACATGCGAGCCCGTCTTCTGCTCAACATTGGTGTAGTGCAAGAACATCTAGGCTACCTCGAGAAAGCCATAGATTGCATCAATAAAGCTGTCACAATATGCAACAATCAGGACTTGTACGATATTCTACACCAGTGTTATATCACGGAAGCCTTGCTGTATAGTAATAAGCATAAAGATTATGCGAAAGCTTTGAGCTGTTTGAATAAGGCTCTGGAGATTGCTAAACGACTAGAAGATAAGGTAAGTTGTTTTTTATTTCTCTAGTATTAGTATTAGACAGAGAAAAAGAGACAAATTAAGACTCATTTTCCAAATGGCCAAGAGCAAAAATAATTATTTTTACATGGAGCTTTTCATATATTTTGTCCAAGACTTAACTTATTTCTGTAACTTGTATTGTAACTAAAAGAATGTATGAAAAAAGATAATGGTATAGCACAAGAAAATTACACTTAACTACATAAAAAATATTAGTAAAAAAACAGATGGTTTAGTTTGACAATGGAGAATGGCAGTGTCATGAAATCTAATGTTACAACATTATAGTAATTGGTCAATCCGATGGCAGCAAAGTAAAAACAGATATCTACAAAAACGCAACTTTACAGGAGAGCGTATTTACTAAAAAAGTGTGACTATTTTGAGAGTAATGGACCGATTAACATGAAATTTTGCATGTTGCATTAAAATAACGTTTTTTACTGATTGCATTAAAAGTTTTACGCTATATCCTTGTTTTTCTCTGAAAAACTGTAGATGTCCTTTTTTACATTAGAAAAACTTACACGTAAAAGAAGACATCTGTCTGATGTCCGTTTGTGCGTCGTAATTATAAAATCCATGTTTTCCATTTTAAATATGAAATGAGCTAAGATTTAAATCTGCAATTAAGCTGTCATGAACATTTAAAGATAAACTAAGTAACATATAAAAAGCATAATTCTTTTTTTATGTATTTTTTGTAGATGTCTTTATCTACTTTGTTTTTGAAATTTTAGTCATATTTAGAAATGAGTCATCTTACCACTAATCATTAGCTCCGAAATGAGATAAATTCGTTTATATTGTTACCAAAACAGGTAAAATACATTGTATTAAAATACTTAATCTATTAATTTCTGTTATACTTACTACAATTGTTATGCTTAAAAGCAATATTCTGTATGAGTACCTATGACAACATTGGTAAATAACAAAATATCAGCTTAATTAAACGTAGATTGGCATTTAAAGACAAAATTAAATTAAAAAAAGTGTAATACTCAAATAATGATAACTTTTTTTACTTTATTAAATCAAAAATATTTTTATACCTTTAATAGGAAAAAATAGATCAAAAATGCAACGATTTGGAACTTAAAAGATGATTAATGTTTCCGTAAAAATCATGGTATGTTGATGGTATTCAATTTTGCTGGCACAAGACATTAATTTGTTGTATTTTGCTAAGTAATCGGTAAATTTCACAATAAGTTTTCCCGAGTCCTTGAGCATTATCAAATTCTCATTGACTTAAATAAGCCGTTTGCTTGTGCTCTTGGTACTGGTAATACACATTACTATACGTTGTCGGTTTAGGTAGTTAAATCAATGTAAACAATCTTGACGTGTCTTTTTATTTAAACGTACACTTTATAAATCGAAATCTTTACATTTTACAATTTTGGTATGAAAAAATCATTTAGTTTCATGATTGAATTGTATAGTGTAACGATTTTCATTTTTAGACTGTGTATTTCAATAAAAAGACATGTCACCGTAAACCGACAACGTATAATATCTCAGAGTAGATTTAAAATTTAAGATTATTCACCTTCGCAATTTTAAAGTTGATAACTTTTTAGGGTTCCGTACCCAAAGGGTAAAAACGGGACCCCATTACTAGGACTTTACTATCCGTCTGTCTTTAAGTCTCCAGGATGTAACTCAAGAATCGTAAAAGATAGGCTACTGAAATTTCCACAGATGATGCCACCATGCCATATTTCTGTTGCCACTATGATAAAAAATAATGAAATCAATGTAATAATAATAATTAAGGGGGAATCCCTTGCAAAACACCAGATATTTTGGCCGTTTTTAGTAGTTTCCATTCTGCAAGCTGTATCTGTATAGCTAACCAGTTGAAATTTTCACAGATTATGTATTTAAATTGTCTCTACAACAAAAAATACTGAAAAACAAAATAGTAATAATTTAGGGAGGCTCAGATACAACAAACATGTTTTTGACGATCTTTTTTAATAAGTAATAAGCCACAATTAATCTTTACTTTACCTAGTCAAATAGTTTTTTACCGCAGCCAACACAGTAACACCATTCTTGCGCCGTGAATATTGTCGTTTTGACATACTTATCGATTACGTTTTAAAATGGATGTATTGATGATTTGTAGCTTGAATGGACTGTATATCTTTTGTTAATCTAGAAAAAATATTAAAATCATTATTTATTAGTACATGATCAAAGTATTTTTTAATGAAAATAACAAAAATCCTGACGTCTACTTGAATCTGAAAAATACAAAATGTTAATTTTAAAATTCGTAAAAACATGTTTTTACTTTAGTGTTTAAAGAATATGAAAATGTCCATATAAAAACAAGAAAAAAAAACACAATAGTTCAAGAAATGTGGATTTTTTTTAATGCAGAAACGGACAACTGGCAGATATCCGTGCACGTAAGCTCAAAATGAAATAAAACTGTACATAATACAACGTGACAAGTGGTAGATGACTTTGTTAACGTTTAAG